>CM074448.1:8355000-8597500 GCA_037101425.1 Elopichthys bambusa
TGAGCTGGATTCCATACCGAAGGACTCTGATGAGTCGGTTCTTTTTACTGAATCAACACCATGCAGCACAGCAATCGTAGTCTGATTAAAAAATGAATGAATCTAATGAGACTGTGGAGAGTCATTAAAAAGTCTGTATAAACAACTGTTTGTTTATAGATTTATGTATTACTGAAATTATTTCATCATTTAGCAAACTGCATTTCTTTCTTTCCAAATGTTCACTCAAAAGTTTGGGGTTGGTAATATTTTTTAATATTTTTGAAAGAAGTCTCTTTTGCTTACCAAGGCTGTATTTATTTGATCAGAAATATAGTAAAAACAGTTAAATATTGAGAAATATTATCACAATTTAAAAGAACTGTTTTCTATTTTAATATATTTTAAAATGCAATTTATTTCTGTGGGGGCAAAGTTGAATTTTCAGTATTCTTACTTCAGTCTTCAGTGTCACATGATCCTTCAGAAATCAAATGTCATATTTCTTATTATTATCAATGTTTGAAAACAGTTGTGCTGCTTAATATTTTTTGTGGAAACTGTAATTGTCAGGATTAGAAATGAATAAAAAGTTCAAAAGAGCAGGATGTATTTGATACAGAAGTCTTTTGTAACATTTTAAATTTCTTTACTGTCACTTTTGATCAAATTAATGTAGGGATGCACCAATATGAAAATTTTGGCCGATACCAATAACCGATAATTCTTTATATTTGAAAGCCGATAACCGATATATTGGCCAATAAATCTGAATGCAAATTTTTATATAATTTTTGAGAGCCTGATTAAAGAAACAAAAGTCTCACCATTAAAAGCCATGTCCCAAGCAAACAATTATAATGTTCTCATTATCATTTTATGTAGCCTATATGACAGACTTGCGCTGCACATGTTGCACTTAACTGTACTTTCCTTTTTGAAGTGATTTCAATCATATTTCATGCAATTCAAAACCATCAATGCGATCAGTGCGCATCTGAAGTGTCTTAGCTGAAGGAAATAATCCATTATTTATCGGCTTTAATATACTGGCCAAATTGTCTTATCAGGCCAATAACGATAACATTAAAAATGAACATATATCGGCTGATACTGATATTGTGGCCAATATATCATGCATCCCTAAAATAATGCATCCTTGCTGAATACAAGTATTAATTTCTACAAATATTTCATGTCCATTTCATGCCAGCTTATCACAAAATCAACCCTGAATAGGTGAAAATATCAGTACAAAAAAATAATTAAATAAATCAAATATGTTCTACCATAAGCACATTTGTAAGTGTTATTATGGCTACCATTGTGAATAAGTTTAAAATCTATCGAGCTGGTGATATCCTGACACATTTATTCACACGGATCACTCTGCACTACCACACACAGCCAAGACATCTCAGCCAAACTCCATCCTCACCTCTCAGATCTGTCTTACAGCTACAGCTCTTTCATATGGTACCAGACAGCATTAATCAAACTCAGATCAAACCACATGTAAACCTAAAACCATAATAACAGCTTCCATTTCTACTATGCAAATGAAGTAAAAAGTCACTACACAGAAAAAATGGAGTAGTTATGAATTACATGGAACTAAATCCATTGATGATATATCCAGGGAAGCAAACATTGTCGAAACGATGTAACTGACGCATAAAATAGAAAATAGAGGGAAATGTTTTAGCAGACTTGAATGCCTCTGGTTACAGGGGCCTTGCTTTTTGATTTACCCGAAAGTCTTGTTTGTCCTCTTTCAATAAAGTGGATCTTACTACTGACAATCTCTTTCATCAGCAGCTTGGTTACTTGTCATTTAGCAGACGCTTTTATCTAAAGTGACTTCCAGTACAATAACGGCTGTATTATTCATTGACAAACCATTAGCATTTGATGATATGTGATGAAATGCAGATTTAATGAGTGTAAACAGCACCGTTTTAAGGCTTGAAAGGCATGTTGTTTTGTAGTGAAACATACTGCAAAAGCGGCACTTGGGCATAGTGCCACTGCTCCAGGTGGGGAGGCAGCTAATCGCTAAGGTGATTCCATAACAAACCCGCCCTAATTTCTGACTCTAAATGTACATTTCACTCATTCAAATTAGTTTGTTTTCCACATGTGACCTACTTCTGGTAAACGAGCCAAACACAAACAATTCTGTATTCATTATGACAAACTGAATAGCTTCACACCCATTACACCTTGTAATAATATTATAGTTGACATAAATTTCCATTGCCATTTTGTGACGTAGAATAATTGTGGCAAGGAGAGCACATTTCTGAAATAGAAACTACTGACATTTCTCCACTCTAAATTACAGTGTGCATAATATTATAAGGGAATAGTCAAAACATTACGGGAACAATCAAATGTCTTTTTTCTTTTTCTTTTTTTTTTACTGTAACACTAATCTTTCACAATACAACATTTCAGATAGAAATGAAAAAATAAATAAATAAATTAAGATGTGCTATTGCAAATTCATTGCAAAAAAACATTTGATACATGACTAAAACACCTTTACTAATGAACTTCATATCTTGACAGATAATAAACAAAAATATATTACACTTTATAATAAATTGTTACTCATTAAAGGATTAGTTCACTTTCAGATGAAATTTAGCCCAAGCTTTACTCACCCTCAAGCCATCCTAGGTGTACATGACTTTCTTTCTGATGAACACAGTCAGAGAAATATTAAATGTCCTGAGGCATCCGAGCTTTATAATGGCAGTGAAAGATACCAATGAGTATGAGCTGAAGAAAGTGTCTCTATCCACATCCAACCATCATAAACATATTCCACACGGCTCCGGGGGTGAATTTACTAAAGGCTTTCTGAAGCGAAACGATGAAACGATGCGTTTGTGTAAAAAAAAATATCCATATTTAACAAGTTATAAAGTAAAATATTTAGCTTCCGCCAGACCGCCTTCCATATTCAAGTTACGAAGAAAGTGTAAACTGGCATCCCGTCAGTTACACTTTTTCCGTAAGTGGAATAGGAAGGCGTAGGACGTAACGTAAGCTTTTTGAACTGCTAGAGTTTACACCGCGGTTCATTCTAAATCTGACGAAGCATCTATAATATGGTTTGTTGAAAACAACGTGCAAAACAGACAGACGAATTCGGCTAATGTATGTTTCAGTCGATGGGTATGCATTCTAGTTTCCCAATACGTTAAATACGTCCCAATCAAAAGAACATGGACAAAACAGTCACTTGTTGTAAACAAATGTTCAATGACGTGCCGAAAGCTCTATGAGCAGTCATTTACGCTATCATCACCCGGGTGTTGATAGCGCGCGACGCGAGCGCAGGCGAGACCTGAACATCTCACGTTGCTATCTGCGTTTAAACTAAACTCATTTAAACCCAGTGTTGCCAGATTGGAAATGTCCAAGTATCGTACCAGAAGCTCAAAATGATCGTATTTGGAAGAAAATGATCGTACATGAGTTTTTAGTATAGATAAATGAACTAAATTAACAACTAATGATTTTTACAACGGAATGAATCAATACTGAACTTACTTAAGCTGGACAATCACACTATTTTAGCTGTTGTACAGCCAAAATTATGTTCTCTCTATCTCTGTAAAGCTGTAGCTACTTTGACACAATCTGCATTGTAAAAAGCGCTATATAAATAAAGGTGACTTGACGAGTCAAACGTTAAGAACACAGCTATTTATCTAGACCAACAACTTTTTGACATGACCTGCAAATGACCACAATAGATAAATAACTAGGCGTACCTTAGTGGGAATGAACTGACCTAAGCCAAAGACTATAGAATAACATTAAAGTCCCTTTTAAAGGGACTTTGCCTAAGCGCTGCGGCAGGAACGTTAACTTGTGCTCATTCTCCACGATGGCCGAGAAGACGTAACATGAGATGAGATGGAAGACATGACTAACAACTTTCACGTTTCTCTTACAATCATGACGTAGAGGATCCACAGCTAGATCACTGAGTAGGCTATAAGCCGATTATAACGACCATCATATGAAGTGTCACAAAATTCTGAAATTATTATTTTTTTCATTATTGATCGTACATCGTACAGAGGTCAAAACTATCGTACAAATACGATAATTATCGTACATCTGGCAACACTGTTTAAACCTCACCAATTTAAACATTCATCCGTAAAATGCGAAAGAGAACTCGCGCGCGCTGTGAGGAGATTTGTTTGTACTCATCCAAAGCGTGTACATGGAGAGCCGCGTCACTTCGCGCAAATACTCTCAGGCAAATTCTCTTTCAAATATTGCACCTAAATGGACGAATTCACACAAAAATTATGTCAACATCCCATCTTAACGAACATAGTAGGTTATGTCTTAGGAGAAAAACAAGACAGACAACGCATGTGTGTCAGTATCAGTGTACTGGATTTTTTGAATAATATCTTAAAGGGACAGCAGTCTAATATTCCTGCTCTCTGTGTTTTAATGTTAATCAAATGGCAAAGGACGAAGAAATCACTCTTGACTGAATAGCTTTTGTAACTTCAATAATGTTTCATCTTTATTTAACTATTCAAAGAAGTTTATGCAGTGTTATTTTATATTTGATTACTTTATTCAATTTCTGTACAACCTGAAAGCTGTTAGATACCTGAAAAACCTGTAAAGCGTTGTTTATTTTATTTGTATCTTAGCTCTCATGTATTTATTTGTGCTGTTTCTTGTAGTTAGATTATTTGTTTTTATTTTCTTTATCTTTATTTGACAATTGTCCTATTTTTTACTGAACATAGTACATACCGAACTGTACCGAAACCGTGACACTAAAACCATGATACAAACCCAAACTGTGAGAAATCTGAACCGCCCCACCCCTAATATATATATATATATATATATATATATATATATATATATATATATATATATACACACACACACACACAATTATAAATGTGGTAACGTGGAGTTCACCAAGATTTACTAATATGTTGGCTAATCTGAAAAAAAAAAAATCGACTGGCGAATACACTATTATGAGAACATGGTTCATAAACAGCTATTCATAAATAAATTAAAATTTATAAAGGTACATAAATTACCAAAAAGTTACCAAGACAGGTCTGTGTGAAGATTATTATTCGTAAACAATAATTTTGGGATGCAAGTATAGCACAATTTTTGTGCTATACTAATAGGACGACTAATAAGACGACTTTAAAGGGTTAGTTCACCCAAAAATGAAAATAATGTCAATTATAACTCACCTTCATGTCGTTCTACACCCGTAAGACCTTCGTTCATCTTCGGAACACAGATTAAGATATTTTGATTAAATACGATGGCTCAGTGAGGCCTGCATAGACAGCAATGGTACTTCCTCTCTCAAGATCCATAAAGGTACTAAAAACATATTTAAATCAGTTCATGTGAGTTCAGTGGTTCTATCTTAATATTATAAAGCGATGAGAATATTTTTTGTTCGCCAAAAAACCCCCCCAAAAAAACGACTTTTTAACAATATCTAGTGATGGCCGATTTCAAAACACTGCTTCAGAGCATTATGAATTTTTTGAGTCGAGTCAGTGATTCGGATCGCGTATCAAACCGCCAAACTGCTGAAATCATGTGACTTTGGCGTTCTGATCCAGTGATTTGATTCGTAAAGCTCCGAAGCTTCAAGGAGCAGTGTTATGAAATCGGCCATTACTAAATATTGTTGAAAAGTCTTTTTTTTTTTTTTTTTGGCGCACAAAAATATTCTAATCGCTTTATAATATTAAGGTAGAACCACTGTACTCACATGAACTGTTTTAAATATGGATCTTTATGGATCTTGAGAAGTTCAGTGGCATTGCTGTCTATGCAGGCCTCACTGAGCCATCGGATTTAATCAAAAATATCTTAATTTGTGTTCCGAAGATGAACGAATGTCTTACGGATGTGGAACGACATTAGGGTGAGTAATAAATGACATTATTTTCATTTTTGGGTGAACTAACCCTTTAAGTCACTAAAGTGAGCACTGCTATCTGTGGGTCAAAACCTTTTTGACACGTTAAGTATTATTTTGCCTTGAGGTAAACAGTGCAAATGGTAGGCCTACGTGCAAACGTGCACCTGCTTCATGATGTCAGCAGAAATTAAATATTTATTCAAATTTGATTAAAGATTACAAAGACACACTATGTTTTTCATTGGGAATGTCATGGACCATGCCTTAAGAAAACATGCACTAAGAAAGTAGGCTAATTAGGACCAATTCATATTTTAATATCCAAAATCATAAATTAACATGTATACATGTAACATGTATATGATGTATCATATATATATATATATATATATATACATATATACACACACACACACATGAAACAGAATTATACATTTGTTTAATGGGTAGCCTATGTCTAATTCAACCATGTAACTAATCTTGAAATATCAACAATCAATTCATTCCACAGTATCACGCAACACAACATACAGTGTAATTCACTCGAAGCTGCAAAAGGTACCACAAAAAGACTTTGATTTGGCTTTGCAACAAGAAAATTGCACTGATTTTTGCAAACAACAGTGTCAAGTTAAAATTCCCCTTATTCTTTTCCTTCCTTTTCTCCTCAGAGACCACAAAAGTGAAAAGAAGAAAAAGAGAAAGAGAAAAAAAAGACAGAAACCGAGACAGGGACCTGCTGTGCAGTGCATCACAGCGCCTCATCATTGGGCTAATTATGATGAGTATTCTCCCTGCAGGCGCATGGCTGTGGAAATGTACAGGCTTTGTTCTCCCACATCCTGATGGAGCTGATGGGGCATGGCGCGGTGTAGATGAGCAGCCCCCCAAATGTGTCCCGCCACCAGGCTCCTCACATGCAGAGAGAGACACTCTCTCTCTCACACACACACACACATGCAGATTTAACCCTCAGCAGAACATTACGCACAACAAAATGCACCTAAACAATAATGTGTCAAACGCAAACACAAAGCAACATACTGTAGCTAAAGAGAGTGTAGAGGAATTCAATAAGTGAAATGCAAGTCAAGTTTATCATGTAACAGCATTTCAGTTGTTTTCTGGAAGATTTTTCATTGTACAGTAAATCACTGGCCAACATTGCACACTACCGTGTAGAAGAAATAGAAGAAAGGCTGTTTCCTTCTACCATAGAAATATAATAAAACACTTTAAAGTAGACAATAAATTGGCATAGCAGTTTTATCCGTACATTATGCTATGGTGCTTATGCGAGTGATGCGGGTTTGAATCTGCCGTGTGTGTTTGCTCATTCTTGAACATACTATGTTTGAAATATAATAAATAAATAAATATAAAAATTCATATTAAAGGGATAGTTCACCCAAAAATGAAAATTCTGTCATCATTTACTCACCCTCACGTTGTTCCAAACCTGTATGAATTTCTTTCTTATGCTGAACACAAAATAAGATATTTTGAAGAATGTCGGTAACCAAACAGTTGATTGGCCCATTGACTTACATAGTATTTTTTCCCCCATAGTCACGAAGGGGGGTGGATTCTGGAAACCACTGCCACTTCAATATATTTTTTAAGTTATTAATCAACATTTATCTTTCTGTTAAATTATTTGAATGACTTCTTCAACGTATGTTAAAGCATTTATTTTCCTTTTCAAACACTAGAAAATAATTTTGAATATTGTCTGTACCTCTCACTGAGAGAAAAGAACATGTTATCAGTATGTTTTGGGAAAGTTTCCTGCTCAGAGCAAAGCTCAGACCAACTTCAACCTTGAAGAAGCCGTGAATCATGTGTATCTGTGTATGTGCGCTAAGTGTTCTGTGCAGGTCCTTTGTACTGGTGGACAACTGGCACTCTGCTGGAGAACAGGCAGACGCCATGTCATGACCCCAAAAGGACATCCAGTACCTAAATCCAGGGTCCCGTCATCAGCATTCTGACAAATGGAGATATGCTTCTAACTATCTGTGTGGAAGATTACTAATTTTGTCTATTTTTCTTAGTCAGTCAGAATCATTCACCCTGAAGTAATGACATAGTTAGTTGACTATGTTAGAGTATAATTGTTGTGGAAATGTGAATGTACGCAGAGCGGCCTAGAACTCTGTGTGAGACTTGAAGCTGGCTTCTGCTGATGAAACTGCAAACTATTCTTCAGTAAAAGTTTCTTCAATTTATTTATTTTTTTTAACTCTGACTCCGGGTCTTCATTCACCATATCTGGTCTTTTGGGTCTTTAACTGTAAAATTCCCCTACAGTCAACTGTTTGGTGACTCGCATTCTTCAAAATTCTCCCTTTAATGCACATTCTCTTTAGATAGGTAAAAAGGAAACTATGTTTTTTTCAATTTTTTATTACAAGATATCATGACAATCAGGCCTGTCAGGTGGACAGCTATGAATCAGGAACTACAGAACAGGTGAGCAGTGCTTCACAAGCCTCACACACACACAGATATGTAAATGATTTAACTGAAACCTATAGAATGTCAAGAGTGTTGATGAGAAAGTAACAGGTGCTGGAGCAACGTACGCCCTCGTCTGAACTCCGCGAGATGTTTTGTGTCCAAATTAAATTTGGACTGTTTTGTCCCCACTGAACACAGAATTTCCATATCATTTACCATATTGTGCTATCCAATAGCGACATGACCGGGCTAATCTCTCCTTCAGTTAACAATCTGAATATTGTGTAGGACAAATATCAAGTGATATCAATGAGCAATTGTTGGCTTATCAAAGGCCCATATGCTTCAAATCAACTCCAGGTGTAAAAGTGGCTCAAGCTTAAGAGCTTACTTACTTCACCCAATCGTGACAATACCGAGCCCGGGCAGGCTTTGTCCAGGGGCCATACTGAGTCAATGGCTTCCTCATAATGACAGAACCAAAGGCACATTCAAGTGCAACACAGTGAAGTTAAGTTTCTCTTTCAGGACTCAATGGCAACAGAGCCCCGGCTGGCTCGTGATGGACTACGGCTGCCATTTAGGCAGGCATGCACGCAATGGGAGAGAGAGAGGATTAGGGTGCTTGTGAATGGGATAGACAGCTCTTTGAGTGGGCAGTGTGTGTGTGTGTGTGTGTGTGTTTAGGGGCCCCAGGCACTCCGTAAGTCTTTGTGGCAGCTGCCCTCGTGCAGACTCGCGCTTCCAGCTCCTCCTCACCACTCAGCTCCTTCTGCCAGGTCCCATCATTCTGGCCACACCGTTAGGCTGATTGTTTACAGCTCTCTTCAAAGCCCAGTGAATAAATACCCATTTTCTCTCGTCCTCCCCTGCTGCTGAGACTATCAAAGCTCTGGAAGTGGCCCGCAAAGGCGCAATTTGATTTGGCAAAGACCGTGTACACTCACCTCCCCCAAACACACGCAAACACACAACAGTGCTGATGTCCAACTTTTACTTGATTCCATCTTTTTTTCAGCTGTATGTTTAAGCATTGTTCAGACCTACTTGGCACTTGCTTTTGAAGCTTGTGTGAGGACCAAAAAAAAAAAGCTAACGCTGCCGATTTAATTTAGAGTGATTAGTTATTTTAAAAAATGCAATTCAATCATCAAATACCACCATCATGTTATTGTGAGTTTACAGTCAGTGCCGCTCTAGATGGTGCTACAGGAAATGCTAGTAGCCAGATCACATAGAAAGAAACATAATGCAGGGCGAGTTGAAAAGCTTTTATTTTCATATTTTCAATTTTCATTTTGTTAACACTTTATTTCAATAGTCCACTTTAGACATTTTACTGTAACAATAAGCAACTTAATGCCAACTAACTCTCATTAGAGTATTAGTAGGCTATCTGCTTAATATCTGCTATACTTTATTTTGTTTATGGTAACACTTTATTTTACAGTGCCTTAGTTACACGTTACTACATGTACTTACTATAGTAATAACAGTAAATTATGTATAATTACAAGTAACTAACCCTAAACCAAACCCTAACTCTAACTGTAACTCGATAGTAAGTCCATGTAGTTAATTAAAGCATTAGTTCACTTTCAAATGAAAATTATCCCAAGCTTTACTAACCCTCAAGCCATCCTAGGTGTGTATGACTTTCTTTTTTCTAATTAACAGTTGGAGAAATATTAATAAATATCCTGACGCAGCCGAGCTTTATAATGGCAATAAGCGTTACCAAACGAGTATTAGATGAAGAAAGTGTCTCCATCCACATCCATCCATCATAAACATACTCCACACGGCTCCGGGGGGTTAATAAAGGCCTTCTGAAGCAAAACAATGTGTCTGTGTAAAAAAAAAAAAATCCATATTTAACAAGTTATGAAGTAAAATATCTAGCTTCAGCCAGACCGCGTTCCGTATTCAAATTACGAAGAAAAGGCTTACAAAAAGCTTACACTACGTCCTACACCTTCCCTATTCAACTTACAGAAAAAGTGTAACTGACGCAACGCCAAGTTACACTTTCTTCGTAACTTGAATAGTGAAGGCAGTCTGGCGGAAGCTAGATATTTTACTTCATAACTTGTTACATTGTTTTTTTTTTCTTACACAAACACATTGTTTCGCTTCAGAAAGCCTTTATTAACCACACTCTGAGAGTTAGTAGACATGTAGGTGCAACATTACTTACAGTCAACAGAACACATTAAAGGGACCATCAAAATAAAGTGAAACAGACTTTCTAAGTAACTTTGTAAGTACGTTAACTTATTCTATTAACCCTAATGCTAACAGTAACAGTCTACTAATACTCTAATCAGTTAGTTGACGTAGTTGCAAAGTTACTTATAGTTAGAAGAATGTCTAAAGTGGACCTTCAAAATAAAAATGTTACATTTTAATTGAAGTTTTAGTCATTTAGTTGTGTGTTTTTGGCATGTTTAATAGTTTTTCTAATTTATTTTAATACTTTTTTTATTATTTCAGTTTTAATCATCACTTCAACTGAAACTTTTAGTTAGTTGCAAAGGCAACATTTCTAATTCCCATTTCTCACACTTTTTAAAAATGTTTTTACATCAAATATTTTTTATTTTATTTTAGCTTTTTTTCATTAACTGAAAAACTAATTTTAATAGTTTTATTATTTTTATTAAGGTTATCAACACTGGCCCATAAAAAGTACTTTCATTTGTGTGATGTAATGTATTTTTAATGAATTAACATGAATTCTTTGAAGAACGGTAAAGTCACATTGATAAAACAACAGCAATATATACTTTACTCATATCTGTAATTAAATTACAGATTTGTAATTCTGTCAAATCTGTAATTTGGTTCTAAATTTACTTTAGGATCATCCCCTTTTTCAAACATTACTCTTTATTAGTTTGTCCGAATTGCACTTACTCATCAACCATTTTAAGACACTCAGGCTGAAGTAACAGGAGTTGGCAGAATTGTTTTTCTTTCCCCTGCACATCCCAAGGCTTCTAAAGTGTCTTTGTGTGTGCGAACCTCTTATGAATGCCCATAATCCAGTTTTATTGAGAGAGGCAATTCTGCCTCTCAAAGTAACAACATTAACTGAGATGAATAGAACATCAATGGTGCAAAGAAAAATTTGTGGCCCCCATTCAATTGGAATTACTATGCCGTTTCAATTGGGTAAACATAGATTTCATTTTCCTTCTTCTTTCTCCTCTCCATTTCTGTTTTAACAAAGAGGCCTGGAGATGTTTAAATGGAAATAAATGCAACATGACAGAAACAAATTCGGCAAACATTACATATGAAGCAGGTGCATTGATGATGAAAATGCAGTGAGGGAGAAGGAATGAGGATGGAAGTGGCTCCAGTGGGGCTTTGATCATATTGGTGCTGGAGATCTTTCATATGATGCTGTGATGATGATACTCGGGCATCTGTGTATGTGACAGATTGATCTATCTAGCGTATTCAGGTGAACACTCATCTTCATGAATCAGCTGGCATGCAGAATTTGTTGTATAGCTAAAACAAACATTTATAGAATCAAGTGACATTTTATGATATTGCATTTGAAGTTGCATTTGCCAACACATAATACACAGCTTTGTTAATTTAAAAACAAATTAATGCTAAAAAATTGTCCATGTTATAAAGGGAAGAAAATAAGCAAACTAACATTGACATCAGGTCATAAAGTGTGTATATCTACATACTGCTGCTGCATTAAAAACCTTAGATACTGTTTAAAAAAATTTTTTTTATAACAGCTAACAAATCCCTGAGTCTCAGTAGCCTCCCTTGATAAACAATATGATTAAAAAGTGAAGGGTTTGCTCATAAAACAACAGACAACAACAAACTAAGCGTTTTACTTTTGCGGAAAGTAATGTTTTTCTTTACGTTTGCATTACTTTTTCACACCCAGGCTGGGCTTGCTTGTTTGCATTTCACTGTTTTTATTCATTTTAAAGAATACTGAATCTGTTTTTGTGCAAATGAGATGAATAAATCCATGTTCATTAGTCTACAACTACAATAATCATCATGTTTACACAGCGCACACAACACCTCTGTACTTTATTTCTCTCAACATGGGGACAGGAGAGCTGTCAGTCAATAAATGGAAACACAGAGTAACTTGTGTTACTTATTTGAAAAAGTAACTCAGATATTTTATTGTAAAACATCAAAAGTAATGCATTACTTTACTAGTTTCTTGAAAAAAGTAATCTGATTATGTAACTCATGTTACTTGTAATGCGTTACCCCAACAATGATATTATATTATATCATATTATATTAAAATCAAGCCACAAAATGTAAAAATGTATTTTAACAAACAAGAAGAGTTTTGGAAGTGCAATTTAATATAAGTAACATTTTATAATATTATTATTAATAATAATAATAATAATAAGTCATTAATTCCCATGACAATTAATTAATGAAAGTTATTTTAAAGTGCTCTGTAAGTACAGTAGGAGAAAAAAGGCAGGAGGGTGTGTGAGTGTGTGTATGTTAACTTATGATGCATAGAGAAGGAGGGATCTGACCTCATGACCTGCCGGTTGGTGACTCATGAGGCAAATATGCAGAGATGCGAGTCGGTACCAGTGTGTGTAAAGGCCTGTGATCTGTCTCTCCCACATGCGGCATGTCTCCGGGGAGCAGAGGAAGGAAACTTTCGCTTGGGTACCTCCAGACTACCATAAGACCCATGAGATGTGAGTTCAACCCGCAGCGCTCTAACCACAAGCTTCTGTTCTAATGGCTTACAGGTGGCAAGGCAGTTTCTCACACTAACACT
Organism: Elopichthys bambusa; assembly: GCA_037101425.1. Lineage (NCBI taxonomy): Eukaryota > Metazoa > Chordata > Actinopteri > Cypriniformes > Xenocyprididae > Elopichthys > Elopichthys bambusa. Next base: position 8,368,200 of record CM074448.1, read on the forward strand.
TTAGGGGCACAAGCATAAATATGAAATGCTCAAGAAATATCACAGGTTAAATTCAGGTTAATGGGATAGTTCACCCAAAAATGAAAATTCAGTCTCTCACCCTTACAACCTTCTTTCTTCTGTGGAATACAAACTATTTTTTTTATTTTTTTTTTTTTTTGTCCATTTTTTTAAAAGTTGTTAGACCTAACTGACTTTTATTGTGTAGGCAAAACAGTTATGATCTTCAGTGTTTTGCTCAAGAAAGAAACTCATACATATTTGGAACGACATGTGAGTCATTTTTGTTCAAACTATCCCTTTAAACTCTATTTATTTCCCACAGAAAAAAATTTGACCTTTGTCAGTTTGTAAACACAAACAAAAAACATCTTGGATAAGTATTCAGCACCTATTCAGACTTTTAATTTCGACTGTTTACTCCTGCAAATTTCATTTTAGTGGCAATCTACATTTAGCTTGTACCACATGACCTGCATTAATAATATTTTATCCCATCTCAGCCATAAACAAATCAGCACGGATCATAATAATTGTGATAATAAACATAACAGAGCTGATTATCTCTTGCTTCCTCCAGATATCATTGCTGCTCATTTAAATCTAAATGTAGCGAGCTGAATGGGCCCATGAGGAGCCATGTGTGCCAATGTTAGGGCTACATCGCGCCAGCGTTATTGGTCAGGTCTGGTCGTGAGACTGTGATTAGGGCCACAGGTGTGCCATTCTCATTCCCATCATTAAGTAGGGGCTTGGCACTGATAGGTGCTCGCTTTGGCCACACAATGGCTGGTGCAGCTGTCAAAACATATTATGTGTGCAGCTTCCCCATCTCTACTCTTCAGCTTGTACCATAAAACACACTATAATTACTCAACTGGACAACCAGCTCAGCTTCGCTCAGGAGAACCATGTCGAGACACACCTGAGGGATGTGGTTCCTGTTGGAAGAGGAGAAGACACGTCAACAGTTGGCCATTTTCTCATGGTCTGCATTCCTCAGTGTAAATAATGAAAGAGAGAGACAGAGAGAAACTGTCTTGATGTGGTCTTGTTGTAGGGGAGACCGGGGCTACTGTTGTCATGGGCTACAGTATATGTCAGTAAGTATAAGGTTTTGAGTCCAGTTACACAAACGCATGTTTTCTCTCACATTTTTTGTAGTCAAGGCTTCGATGTACACTACTGTTAAAAAGTTTTGGGTTATAATGTTTTTAAGTCTCTTATGCTCACCAAGGCTGCATTTATTTGATCAAAAATACTGTAATATTGTGGAACTATTATTACAATTAAAATAACTATTTTCTATTTTAATATATTTTAAAATATAATTTATTCCTGTGATGCAAAGCTGAACTTTCAGCATCATTACTCCAGTCTTCAGTGTCACATGATCCTTCAGAAATCATTCTATGCTGATTTGCTGAAACATTTCTTATTATTATCAACAGCTGCTTAATATTTTTGTTAACCATGATACTAAGGTTTTTTGATGAATAGAAAGTTCAAGAACAGTGTTTATTTGAAATATAATTATTTTGCAATATTATAAATGTCTTATAAATGTCTCTTTTTAGTCTTGCTGTATAAACCATCAGTTTCGTTCAAAACGTGTTCACACACACAGGTTGGGTTTCCATGTCTTATGTCGACTTTTCATAGACGATGATTTTTATACTGTGCTAACTTTATATTATATCCACCAACCTTAACCCTACCCCTAAACACAACCCTCAGGGAAAACATTGTTACATTTTCAAAATAAATAAATAAATAAAATATTAGACGGTTTTATAGACGGTTTCATCAAACGCACGCGCGTTGCCTGGCCCGAAGTTAACTTACGATCTGTGTTTGTAATAGATATCAAGCTGCGATATGCCTTGAACGCCTATATACACAATCCTTCTCGACTAGGCATTCAAAGATGTGTAACTGACTGACCTCCGGTAAATCAGACAGGTCTGTAGAAAAACATTCTTGTCTCAACATTTTAGTGTAACTTTGTCGCATTTAAGATTGGCCAATAACGTTAACGGTTCTTTTCTTTTTCTAGTAACCCAAAATAATACTGGCTAGACATAGTTTTACTTGCTAGCTAATGTAATTTACTTATTATTTATTTTGCTAGAGGGACTCTGTTGTTATTGATTCTTTGCCGAAGTTTGGGCTAGTAACATTTGTTTATGTTGTTGCAGTTGTAATCATCACTGTAAGCTGTTTTCCTCATGGAACCAAAAATCCCCACAAGGTCAAAGATTACTTTGTATTACTAGTATCTGGAATTATTCTGGTATTTACCAGGTCCAAACACACACACACACACACACACACACACACACACACACAGTTTTGTTTTGTAAGGGCTATTTGAGAGTCAAATGGCAAAATATAAAAGCTGCTTTTTCTAATGGCAGGATGAGACACCTGTTCAAACTGTCAACACACAGCTATGTGAAATCCTATTTACAGATGGTCAGTTCTTGCTTCCACTGAAGCGGACTCTTTGGATTATATTTGGAAATATTAAGACATTCTGAAATTCATGTTCATTTTTCAGCTCAACATTTAATTCAAATATTTATGTTGTTAATTTTTCCATTTAAAAATTACAAAAAAATGCAGAATAAAAGCATTTTCACTAATGGTTTCACATCCCCAACTGAACAAATTGAAAATAAAACCATAATGCAACGTCGTGGGACAGACTGAATAAAGTCTTGACATTTGGCTCTGATAAGAGCTGAGTCAACTTCACATGGGATCTCATGAATGGTCTCTGTTGTGTTCAATCTCCCACCAATCTGTCCCACTATAATATCACAATGCACTAAACATCTAGAATGACCATTGAAAAGAAAAAGCAAAGAAATCAGAGGATGAAAGACATCCCTTCATAATTCGAGCCATTCTTTGAGAGAATATCTCTCGCATTGACCTCTACTGACCCGCAGGCCCTGCCGGGGTCCCTTACTGGTCTTGTTGTAGGGAGAGACGGCGGCATCTGTGTGGAAGAGTGGCGGTTGGTCTCTCCTGCCCTTGGGGGACAGCGGTGGACCTCAGAGAGAGAAGAGCGGCGGTGGACGCGTTTAGCGCCTTTAATTGCATACTCCACCCTGTGCCCTTGTTACGGGGCAGTGCCCTTGCTTTCATGCTGAGGGCAGTTCTCATGGCCCCTGCTCGGTTCCCATCTCTCCCCAGGGGCCCCACACAGACCTCACTGTTCATGGCAGACAGGAGACCTTCAGCCAGGTGAAACAAAGACAGCCAGCTTCAGGCAAAAAGAGCTAGGGAGGGGATAGAGGGCTGGTTTATGCAGTGGTATATGTGTGTATGTGAATGAAGGTTTCACAAGAGAAATTGATAGACCTTTCCTACTCATCTTTTGCCACTGCTGCCAAACTGAAACCAGCATCTAATTCCAGATTAGTGATTAATTCTAATTAATTCTAATTAATGATTAATTCGGAAAGATCTGTTGATGTATATCTTACATATAGACACAAACAATACTTTTGTGTGCACACCAAAAGCGAATTTAATTGTTTGTGCGAATAGATTACATACAAAGTCAATGCAAAGACGAATTCTTGCCACATAATTGCTGTGAACGTGCGATATTCGCCTCAATCGCGTCTTCCGCACAAGTCGAAAAATTTTAACTCGAGCGGTAAATTCGCATGACGCGTTGTCGCGCAAGCCAGTCAGCGAAGAGCTTATTGATACGTCTGGTTTGACATGTCCGGTTGTTGTAGCCATCTATGGGCACCCTGAAATTTATGACACAACTTCTTATTCATACAGAGACCGGACAAAAAAAGGAGATAACTTGAAGAGAATGAAACAAGGAAGTTGGACTACCTGGTAAGTAATGAAAATATGCATCTGTTACTTGATTCTAGCTATTAGTTTTACATTACTATGAACTGGTTAGCACAAGCATTAGCCAAAGTTAGCACAACCTAGCACTTCTTATCACGCAATGTTTTTATTTGCGTAATGCGAAAAACAAGTAATCATGTGAGCAATCTAGAGCGAGTAGCGTGATGCGAATATTCGCTTCGCTTTTGGTGTGCACACACCATAAGACATTATGAAATTTGTTCACTTTTCAGTTCAACATGTTACTGCAATTTTATGTTGATAACATTTAAAAAACATTTCTCAAAAAAAAGAAAAAAATCCTATCAATCTAGAACGAGTGGATCCTTCATGGCTCGGGAAACGAAGAAAGCATTTATAGGCCGAATACACGTAAGCACTAGCTAGGTTAGCTGAATACCTTAAAGTCAATAGTTAGGCTGTCAGAATTAGTTCATACTGCTGTTACTTCCTTCTCCAACAAGTGAGAGATGGTCCGCAGAACTGAGATCCAGGGGGCAGGATCCAACTCCTCCCACTTTACATATCCCCAAAACCTACCCGTCTCCATCCCCTGGATCTAAACCTACCCATCTCCACCCCCTGGATCTTGTGTGTTCTGCAGTGAGGGGCTACTGGGATGTGATGAGACCAGTTTCTAGTTTGGTCATGTGACAACTGACATAAAGCCTACTGGCCAAGAAAAAAGATACAGTTCATTTAACATCCGCTGATCTTTTTTCAAAGGGTTGTATATTTTAGTTTGAAGGTCAGAATTCTAAATTAAGAATAATTTGTCTTACATTTGTGTTAAATTGACATGATGTAGATACTGAGTGTATAAACACTGTGAAAAACAGGTCCCCCTATAAACTCACATTCAAGTCACATTATCTTAAAAATGTAATATTTTATGTAAATTTGCTTCTCATGTAAATTGATCTTATTATAAGGATGCTGATATATTTCTACTGGAAAATAAGATTTACATACTGATTAAGAACAGATTTTTAGCTGTATAACTCATATGTAAATGGGTTTCGATTCCCTATTAATAAAATGTAACACTGAAAACACAACTGAAAAATCTGCCACTGCAGTAAGACAAATTCACTCATATTAAAGATGCATTCTCTGAAAACAATAATTTGCAGTGCTATTTCTCAAGCAGATTTATCTTGTGTCAAGGATTTTTAAATAGTTAAACTTGAAAAATAAGATAAAAATATTATTAATCCTATTAAGAATAAGATTTTTTTATGTTAATTCTAGTTTATACAGTCTAATGTGAATTTTGTCTTTTGATATACAATCAAAGCATTCCTGAAAGTTTTTATCTCCCTACAGTCTTTGCACCTGTGGCTCGGGGATATTTTCTGTACAATTTAATTCTGCAATACTCGCTGGCTGTTGCTTATCAAGCAGAGGCTTGGATGTTGTGTGTGTGTGTGTGTGTGTGTGTGTACATGTGTGGCTCCCGGTCTGGACAGGAACTGGCAATGTGCCATGCTCTGGCGGCCAGCCGGACCAGGTGCGCAGAGCCCAGGTGTGTTTCTATGAATAACACAATGAACTAGCGCAAACAGAGAGAGAGGAGGAAAAGAAAGGATGCAAATAGACAATACGTAGTGTCATAGCTCACCTGTTGAACACCTGCGATGTGTTGTCCAAAACACACAGATACATATTTCAAAAACTGATTCTAAACTGCTTAATATTTATTCGTCTGTGTTTACCTTCCTATTCCCTGTTATGGATGAATGCAGCAGCACTCTTAAACAAACTCATCATTCACATGAATCAGATTTCACGGTGTCCTTTCCCTCACACATTCCATTTCGGTTGCTCCTTTCTGATATTAAAAGCACATCTGGGATTAGGGATCCAATCAGGGTGTGTGATAGGCTCAGAAATCCTTTAAGTCTGGCATTACCACACACCTCACAAAGCACAGAGGTGTTCTAATCCACACAGCCACCAATCCCGCTAATGCATGCACATCAGTCTCACACACGCCGTGCCTTTGCTGTCTCATTGCCCTCCTGTTCTGTTCCCTATGAAAACATGACAGCCTCCAAGGCCCTAATATGCAAATCTAATATTACTTCAATTATCACTGTGAATGTTGATGTCCTGTGAGTTATTATACTCTTATATTTGAGGCCACAGATCCTTCTGTTGAACTACACCGTATTAACATGTGGTGTCTAAAAACAACCTAGGCTCATTGTAAAAATGTGCCTCTACCTACATTTTTGCAGAACTCCAAAAATGTACATACACATACAATTCACTGCAGTTTCCAGCTGAAATGAACACTAGTGGCAGTAAAACCAACCAGCTTTATTCCTTTTCACGCAAATTATGATTACAGTATCAAAATAGTGATTAATAATTTTTTCATGTGGTTCCTTGCACAATACTATGTTGTGACCACAAAACACTTTTACCATAATGCATGATTTTTAAACAAATACATTTATTGTTTGCATTAGTCAACGCCATATGTTTGGCTTTTTTTAGCTTGCTCTGTAGCTCAAACTTCACAGATAAGAGTCCTGTGAAAACACAAATCACGATAAAAGAGCTCAAAGACTTGTAGAACCAGCTAAAGTGACATGTTGCTTCAGAAAATGCGTTTTTATCTCACCTTTGCTTTTGTTAATACTATTGGTTAGGGCAGGGTTTAGTGTTGGTGGTACGTTATTTTCAAACTAGCATTAAACTTTTAGCTGCACTAATCGGACATTTCATTCCCGAACACGTTTGTCATCTGTTTCGGATAAAACTTAACACGCTTTTAGCGCCACTCACTGGACATTTAAAGTGTTGCTAATGCATTCATGTGAGGCGTTTGTGATGCACGTTTTTCCAAGAGCCTGAGTTGTCTGAGGGGCCGTTTACACAACATCGTTTTCAACTAAAACTGTTTTGGCCGTTCATTTACACAACAACTACGTTTTGGTGGCCTGAAAACGCAAACGTTTGAAAAACACTTTCAAAGTGCAAGTTTTTGAAAACGGTCTCCGTGTGAACAACAAAAACGCGAATCTGTGAAAACGATGATGGCATGCACGTGCGCATTACATGTTCAGTTTGTGTTTCATCGCCATCTAATGGCCTGCCAGCAGAATACAGCGTTTTAGTCACTTTCACGGGTTCGTATGAATGGGGATTGTTTTGACAATAGTGTCGTCTGTAGGAGGATAACTCAAAGGAAAAACTTCTCCGTTTTAAGCACATCGTTGTCGTGTAAACATACCCTAAGATGTCCTTCATGAGGTAATATATTTTTAATAATTCATGGCAAAAACAACAACAAAAGAAAAGATTGTAAATATACAGTATATAGGCTAATATAATGTTTCATATTTTGCCTGTTTTTCAGTAAAATCATTTAAACGCTTAAAAGAAGAAACATTTACTTAATTAACATAAGCACATTAGCACTTGCTCTCAGAGAATACATCTTGAATTAAGTGTCTTTTTTAAACATAAACAATTTTTTATTTTTTATTTTTTAGATTTTTGCGGGTATAAAAGGCCCATTGTTTATTGTCAACAGCAATGATTAAAGCACAAAGAATTCACTTTCACAAGTGACTCCACATGACCAACTTTAACCTGTTGCGAAATCTGCTTGGGAAATTTTTCACCTTCATGTGAAATTCCCGATTGCATGGATTCCTATTGAAATAACTGGATTCGGCAAAAATCTGCTGAACAATGTAACCACACTTATTTTATTTGTTTCCCAAGATAGTGTATTTTGTTTTGGAAAATAACACAAAAATGGTTACATTTCCAGTCAAAATAGTGTCACCTTAAAACAGTTAATTCCAAAATGAAAATATTCCAAGTATAAAATATAAAATATGCAGAAAATGTATAATTTAAAAGTCAAATTTTCTTTAAGATTAAAAACAGAACATTTTTACTGCAAAGAGTATGTATAATATAATGTATTGTTGAAATATGCACAAATATAGATTTGATTTGCTCTGTCAGTAATGGATATAAAGCTCTTTATAGTAATGTGCCTCAGACTGCTTTACAATCTCAAAAATGCAATTGAATAATCATCCCTAATTGTGCATATGATGCACAGTCTCTTTGAAATGCAAATACGCTGCAAAGCATTACACTAAATAATTCTTTGCGGGGTGGGGGGGGGGGTGGGGGGGACACACACATGTGGGAGAAGAAAGCAAAAATAACGAGGGACAGGTGGAGAAAAATAGAGATGGGAAAAGAATGTTGTAAGAGAGACAGAGAAATGAGAAGGTGGGTGTTCCCTGTGTGGGATTAGAGGCTGTGTGTGATGTGGATCATGAGCTCCGGTGCCGCTCGCGCACCCTTAATGACTGAGTGGGATACTGTTACTGAAACATATTGGGGCTGTGTTATAAGGGCTGCCAGGCCCACCTGTCACATAGGAATATGAAGGGAGGGTAAAAGAGGATAGGGGAGACGATGGTAATAGTAAGAAGGAGGACAAACTATACAGAGAGAAAGTAAATGAGGCTCTCGTGAGAGTGACCCTCCTCTCATCTCTCGCCTGTCTGTCAGTGCTGCAGGTGTCTGTGCAGTCAGTGAGAACGAGTGTGTGCTCCACTGGAGCATGCAGTTAGACCAGGAAGTGTCCTGAATACTGAACACACACACACACACACACACACACTCAGTACACAGGAAACACTGAGAGGAGAGCAGATATACAAAAAAAGCTGACCTGCTCTGAATGCTTAAAATCCTTATTCTGTTGCCCTGCATGTCACATGTTATTTTGCTTTAGTTTTTAGTACACACAGACACACACACACAAAAGCAGGAAAGATGCTCTGAGACAGATCCCATGAAATCAAAATTGGGGTTTTGTGGCTTTTAGGCCCTGTTTACACCTGGTATTAAGATGCGTTTTGGTCGATCGGATCACAAGTGGACCAGAGACTTACCCGTCTACTCCTAAGCTGTCTCTCTTCTCCACTTTCGACTACTTCTGTCCTGATTTCTTTGAGGGGAGGGTCTATGGGTGGGTAAATGTATGGGCTTCTTCAGAAATTTTGATTTAATAGGCGAAATAACCAATTTAACGCAATAACGTAATTTGACTGGCGACTATGGGAAAACATACAGAGAGCATCAGCTTTCGTTTCTGCTCTGACATCCGCAAGAACATGGTAAGAGTATGTTAGAAAACAGAAAAGTTTAGAGAACATTGTGCTTAGTAAATCTTTGTCTTCAAACCAAACTTATGGCTTCAGCCGGCAAAGTTTAAATCCCGTCTGGCTTGCGCGCTTCCCATAATGTTTATTGTGTCAGTAGGCAGCGGGTGTTCAAACACTTTCGACCACATGAGCGTCTACACCATGAACGCAATCCGGTCGAATGAGTTTTTTGACTTCCTCTGGAAGTTGTCGAAAGTGGACAAGCTCAAAACTTTTACACCCCATTTACACCTGTATTTAGCGTCGGCCACTTGTGATCCTATTGACCAAAACACATCTTAGGCCCTGTTTACACCTGGTATTAAGATGCGCTTTGGTAGATCGGATCACAAGTGGACAACGCTAATGCGTTCAAACAGCCGCTAAAGACCGCCTTCTCTCCACCTACTGACACAAAAAAACATTATGGGAAGCGCACTAGCCAGGCGGGATTTAACATAGACCCTCCCCTCGAAGAAATCAGGATAGAAGTGGTCAAAAGTGGACAAAAGAGACGGTTTAAAACACCAGGTGTAACCAGGGCCTTAATACCAGGTGTAAACAATGATTTAGTCCATGTATCTAAGCTTTGAGGTCATCTATTTACATATGTACAGTAGTCCTACATTTTGCAAAATGAGCTTTTTGCAGATATACTATAACACAGTGTCTACACCAGACACAGGTGACGCGACGTGATATAGAACCCATTATAATCAATGATGCTGTCTACATTAGATGTGGCGCGATGAGACATGACAAATTTCCACAGTAAACTAATGCCCCGTTCTATTTCCAACATACTTCACGTGCTTGCACTACTTCTGACATGAAGAACAAATGGACTTGCAATGGTCGCTTTGTCGCGTCCAGTGTAGACAGACTTAAAGCTGTTGCGGCGACGGAACAACTACTGTGTCCGGTGTAGACACAGTTTAAGCAATTAAAATGACTCTCTCTTTTGGGAAACAGACCAAAAACATTGATGACTCATCCTGCACTACATGTTTTTGTAATAAGAAATGTATCTTTAGCACCAAATCATCATATTCAAATGATTTCTGAAGGATCATGTGACACTGAAGACTGGAGTAATGGCTGCTGAAAATTCAGCTTTGCTATCACAGGAAAAAATAAGAAGGTAAGTAGAGGTAAGTAAACTATGTCATTTAAGACAACTTAAAATGTTAGTTCACCCAAAACTGCACTATGTACAACATCAACTGACAGGGGAGAGAAGATATTGTTGAATAAAGTCGTTATTTTTGTTTTGTTTTGTTTTTGCACACAAAAAGTATTCTCATCACTTCATAAAATAAAGGTTGAACCACTGCAGTCACATGGACTATTTTTACAATGTCTTTAGTACCTTTCTGGGCCTTGATTGTGGTAATTAAATTGCTGTCTATGGAAATATCAGAGAGCTCTCGGATTTCATAAAAAATATCTTAGTTTGTGTTCTGAAGATGAACAAAGGTCTTACGGGTTTGGAACGACATAAGGGTGAGTAATTATGACAGAATTTTCATTTTTTGGGTGTACTAAACCTTTAAGAACAACGTGTTTTACACATGTTTAAAATGGGGATCTACAAAGAAAAACTAAAAAATTAACAAAATAGTGCTCATTGCTAATTATTTTGAATATAATGCAGCATATTACAGAGCGTAACAACATTTATCAAACGTTAAACAGATCAGCTTGGAGTCTTGCCCAAAGGTTTTTTAAAAAGAAACACTCTTATAACCGAGCACTTGCATAAATCATCAGTTTAAGTGCAGCATTGCACGAGTCTGAGCTGTTAATTTCAGACTTGACTCTTAACACTTACATTTGGACAGAAAGCAAAAAGCACAAGCAGAAATGCAGTTACATTTAAAAAGCCAGAGGCAGTGGACGATAGACTGGTTGCAGGTCTAGTAATGCTGAACACTTCCATTTCACACTACTTCTGGACCATGATTATGATTCATCACAGAACCAACAGGATTTTTGTCTGAGGGAAATGTGTGTACGTGTGTGGGAAGCTCTCTCAGCTTAGCAAGCAGGAGGTGGACCTGAGCCGAAGTAATTACTCCAGCTGACATACTTCACATGACTAATGAGACAATCTCAGGCCACCGCAACCAGTCCATTTGTCACCCAAAGCTATGGCGCCATAGAACGCAAACCCCTGGCAGGCTCTGCTAAGGTCACGGTAAACGCCGCCTCAGTAGCACCTGATTAATTCCAATGTAAAGGCATGGAAATAAAATTCAATTGATCATTTCCAATTAGCCAGGATCTCTGGGATGACAAGGCAGCCAAGGTCGTAGAACCTTTTGTAGAGCACGTTAATTACAGCGCACCATGTAAGGACTTCTTGAGATCTTATAACAGGCTGTGTGTCAGAAATCGATACAAATGTTGCAGGAAATGTACCATAGATCAATGAGACCAGTCAACCAGCAGTTCCTCCTTAGGAATGAAGGTAACAACAAAGACAGCAATGAGATGAAGGAACCAAGGTCAGAGAGCTAAACTATGAAAATGCTGGAGGTGTAAAGGTTCAGTAAACACTGGTAAGGAAAAGTACAATTCAATAATATGACAGTGGAACAAATAAGATAACACCATAGTGACATTTGCACATTCGTAACACTGTAGGTTAGTTTTTCTGCAGGTCCAAGATTTCTAAAATTGGTTCTTACATAAACAATTCATATTTAAAATACACTGCATTAGGTTTTCAATCAGTTCCAATAATGTCCTTATAAAATAATAATGCAAATTCTCAACAGTAAACCGATGCTCTGTTCTAATTCTGATGTACTTTACGCACTTACGCTACTTCTCACAAGAAGAACAAATGGATTTTCAGCGTTCGCTTTGTCGTGTCCAGTGTAGACAGCTTCCAGTGTAAATATCAAACCAATACTGCTTTGATATTTAAGACGCAACATTGATGCCACCCTGTTCAGATAAGGTTAGGATGATATCAGCACATTAAATGTAAACACATTAAACATAAATACATGCAGCCGCCACAGTAGCTACAGAGATAATTATGGATGCAGTGCCATTTTCCAGAGCTACATTCGGCTTCCACTGTTTGCCCACTACTGGCCACCTGTTGCTGCTAATGAGTGTAGTGGGGTGTGAATGTGAACAGCTCCCAGCTGTAGCCCAGGGTTCATGAACTAACACAGTGATACTGGATATAATTGACATTGGTGGCATTGGGCATGGTTAGGCCGGGCTCCTACAGTTTAACTGCCATTGACTTAATGACCGAGGCAGAGGGGAGCTCACACCGCTAACCCGAGAGCATGTGGCCTCTCGGGAGGGTTTCTACAGCCAGGGCAACCATGGCAACAGCTGAGCCTTACTTGCTAACTTACACAAACATTGCCCGCACACACCACGTACAAACACAATAACCCAGCTTCACAGGTTAACCAGGCACAATGAGATGTAGGGAATGAGGAGGCTTCCTTATATGTTAAGCAAAGTGCAAGGCAAGTTTGCAACTAGTCTGTGCTAAAAAAAAGCCCAAGAATGTTGCCAAGTGTATGTCCATCAGTGACACAATTCTAGTGTGCAAAACTGATTTTAAATTGGTTTGAAATATGACTGACCAGTCAATAGAAAACATATGTGCAAACAAAACTGATAACAAGTGAACACTGATACTTCATTTCACAGAAAGTAGACAGGGAAATTTACCCATTAGTCACAGTGCACAACATTCAACATTTCTAATCATTATCCTTATCATGACGATTATGTCAAATTTCATTATATATCATATTAAAAGGTAGATTATTAAACTAACCAAATGACAATTATTGTTAAACATCTCTATCTATCTATCTATCATTATTTTCATATGAAACATCTCAAATGGTTTTAAAGCATGACATTCTCTCTCTCTCTCTCTCTCTATATATATATACATATATATATATACAGTATCGCACAGAAGTGAGTACACCCCTCACATTTTTGTAAATATTTTATTATATCTTTTCATGTGACAACACTGAAGAAATGACACTTTGCTACAATGTAAAGTAGTGAGTGTACAGCTTGTATAACTGTAAATTTACTGTCCCCTCAAAATAACTCAACACACAGCCATTAATGTCTAAACCGCTGACCACAAAATGAATACACCCCTAAGTGAAAATGTCCAAATTGAGCCCAAAGTGTCAATATTTTGTGTGGCCACCATTATTTTCTAGTACTGCCTTAACCCTCTTGGGCATGGAGTTCACCAGAGCTTCACAGGTTGCCACTGGAGTCCTCTTCCACTGGAGCTGGTGGATGTTAGAGACCTTGCGCTCCTCCACCTTCTGTTTGAGGATGCCCCACAGATGCTCAATAGGGTTTAGGTACCCTCAGCTTCTTTAGCAAGGCAGTGGTCATCTTGGAGGTGAGTTTGGGGTCATTATCATGTTGGAATACTGCCCTGCGGCCCAGTCTCCAAAGGGAGGGGATCATGCTCTGCATCAGTATGTCACAGTACATGTTGGCATTTATGGTTCCCTCAATGAACTGTAGCTCCCCAGTGCCGGCAGCACTCATGCAGTCCCAGACCATGACACTCCCACCACCATGCTTGACTGTAGGCAAGACACACTTGTCTTTGTACTCCTCACCTGGTTGCCGCCACACACGCTTGAAACCATCTGAACCAAATAAGTTTATCTTGGTCTCATCAGACCACAGGACATGGTTCCAGTAATCCATGTCCTTAGTCTGCTTGTCTTCAGCAAACTGTTTGCTGGCTTTCTTGTGCATCATCTTTAGAACAGGCTTCCTTCTGGGACGACAGCCATGCAGACCAATTTGATGCAGTGTGCGGCGTATGGGCGCCCTTCAACCTCTGCAGCAATGCTGGCAGCACTCATACGTCTATTTCGCAAACACAGTCTCTGGATATGACGCTGCCCTTTGGTCGACCATGGCGAGGCCTGTTCTGAGTGGAACCTGTCCTGTTAAACCGCTGTATGGTCTTGGCCACCGTGCTGCAGCTCAGTTTCAGGGTCTTGGCAATCTTCTTATAGCCTATGCCATCTTTATGTAGAGCAACAATTCTTTTTTCAGATCCTCAGAGTTCTTTGCCATGAGGTGCCATGTTGAACTTCCAGTGACCAGTATGAGAGATTGAGAGCGATAACACCAAATTTAACATACCTGCTCCCCATTCACACCTGGAGACCTTGTAACACAAACAAGTCACATGACACCGGGGAGAGAAAATGGCTAATTGGGCCCAATTTGGACATTTTCACTTAGGGGTGTACTCACTGTTGTGGCCAGTGGTTTAGACATTAATGGCTGTGTGTTGAGTTATTTTGAGGGGACAGCACTGGAACCATGTCCTGTGGTCTGATGAGACCAAGATAAACTTATTTGGTTAAGATGGTTTCAAGCGTGTGTGGCGGCAACCAGGTGAGGAGTACAAAGACAAGTGTGTCTTGCCTATAGTCAAGCATGGTGGTGGGAGTGTCATGGTCTAGGGCTGCATGAGTGCTGCCGGCACTGGGGCGCTACAGTTCATTGAGGGAACCATAAATGCCAACATGTACTGTGACATACTGTGACATCCCCTCCCTTCGGAGACTGGGCTGCAGGGCAGTATTCCAACATGATAACAACTAAATTTGTTTGTGTGTGTGTGTATATATATATATGTATATATATATATATGTATATATATATATATATATATATATATATAATTTTATATATTATATAAAATTAACCATATATAAAATGACATATTATATGTATATTAAAATGCTAAAATATTTAACTTATTTGTATTACTTTAAACCCCTAAATTCAGTGATAAATGACTGTTGAGATGTTTAATATGAAAAAATACAAAAATATTTATATGAAGAAGAAGAAGAAAAGTTTTATTTATATGAGTATATAATCATCTTCTAAAGATATCCTTCCCTGATGAATCTGAACACAGCTTGAGTCTATAAATGTGCACAGGGCAAAGTGCTTCAGTCTTGTAGTGTGTGTTTGTTTCAAACGCCACAAGGCACTGAAACAGATACTATTTATAAGCTCAACATTGTGGTATGATTTCGAAAATGAACACAATAAGCTTTTATCAGTATCAACGTGGTTTGACAATGTTTATTATTTTATTTCAAGTATGATAGAAACAAGAGAAGAAAAACAAGCAAAACAGTCAACAAGGAACATGAGACTCTTTGTTTTGGTTTAGTTCAGTCTCACTATGAAAGAATTTGGAAAGCTCTCGAGGCTAAATCAAAGACAGACTACAAAAATGTTTTGTTCAATAGGGTATCAATCCTTGAATTAATGATAACAGTCAGACGTCCCAGGAAAATAAGGGTTGAGCAGCAAAGCAGTTGTCCTGAGTTAGAGACATACACCTCATGCAGGGAAAGATAAAACAACTCTCACGGCCTGGAATGAAATAAGTCGTTGCTGTGTGTTTGTACGAGATCCAATGCGCTATACAAAGAGAATGTAAATGAACTTTGAATGTCATCAGCTCCAGCCTTTCATTTTCCACCCTACGACTCTCTCTTTTCTCCCACAAACGCACACACACAGGCCCAGCAGTGTGTAAAGGAAGCACTGGATGTCAGAGACCAAGGCAGGGCCATGCGTTTTATCTTCTGAGATACATCAAAAGATGCACACTAGCTAAAAGTAACAGCACCTCGCTGATTGATAATGCTTCAAGTTCTGTACTATACATGTCTCTAGAGGTCACACACACACACGCATATAAAAGCAGAGAGCACATCAAGGTCTATATGGTAATGTTTGGTTTCTTCACTGATGCTCTTTCGGCTTTCAATAACCATAGTTTGTGATGTTTGATATGCTAACGAGCTGTGTGATGAGACAGAGAATGCCAGCATTACACACACAAACAAGATCACAGATAGCCTCTGAGCATCTCCAGCATTGAGATGTCTAGATCTGTAAGAAGGTGTTTGTGGTATGGAAAGCATGCAACATACCTTATTGTTTGTGATTGATATTAGAGTGGAAACCCTGAAATATATATATTAAAAAAAATTCTCCACAGGATAGAAGAAAAGTAAGATGTTACATAATAAATTTACATGAGTAGGTAAACCAAATCAATTTGATTAAAAAAAAAATTAATCCATCTGTGCTATTACACAATAGTGAGATAAACATGTTTAACCCTGTGGTGCTCTTTGGTCAAAAAAAATTTTAGATTTTAATTTGCAGATTTTAACTTCATGCTTTTATGCGCTTTAAGACTCATCTTCATTCCTTTCACGCAGTTTCTGCTGGTTTAAGAAGGCATAGAAGGGGACAATTATAGGAAATGTATAACACTATGAAACTGCTGGCACTTCATGAATGGCTCATGGGTCCAGATGGCAAAAGTCCTTCAGTCCATGTCCACATCCAGATCCAGCTCGGTGCTCAGATTGAGGTAGAAGAATGCATAGACTCCTAGCAGGAAGACCAGAACAGCCACAATGACCAGTATGATGTCCTGCAATCAGAAAAAAAGAAAAACGGTTGAATCTTTCTGATTCAGACGTTGCTAAATAAGAGTTAATAACAGTCAATAGAATTAACATAGAGCACTAGGATCAAATTAATTCATAAATGGGGCTTTCGCACCGGGTAGTTATAAGAACTCAAGTTATAGGAACTAGCAATCAGGGCAGTCCCCCAAGAAATAAATGTCCCCCTAGGGCCATTATCCTGGTTGCACTCGCACCACCAGTAGGAACTCTTAAGCGAGGCATTCAACAACCTCAACAACTCAGTAGTGTAAAGGTTGAGAAGTGCCTGGACTTTGGTATTGATCCATCTTATTGCTGTTTTCCTTGTTCGTGGAGTTAGATTGTGTAGTAATTATATGTAAATTGTATGTTTACACAGCTTTTTAAAAATGACTGGTGCCGGTGTTTCGTGTGGCATGCGTTCTGCAGATCAACATACACTTACGTCACTGGTAGTAGGGCTGCACAATTAAATCGCATGAGATTTGGCAAAGGCTGCGATTATTTCATGCGTCGCTTGTCAGAGCTGTGCGGCTCTGTGATCAGTATAGTAAATGCTTCTCCATCTGAAAACCAGAGGGCGCTCTCGTGCAGAAACTGCAAATATGCCCTGCTGCCAAAGTAGATAATATGCGTCATACCAGGAATTCACTATGGGCATCATACTATCGCTGTAGCTGAATAAACAGAAGATTGAAACACTTTGATTAAACATGACAAACACACAACTGCCTTATTCTGTGCGATTAAGCGTGATTTCAATGTTATTTTTCTAATCGTCCGATTAATCATGCAGCCCTAACTGGTAGTTCCTATTGTGCTGGGTAGGAGTTAATTTAGTCCCCCCAAAAAAGGCGTTCTTAACTAAAATGGTTCCTGCAGTGCGAACACACCAAAAAGCGAGTACTTCCACCAACAATGAAACTATGGAACTATGAAAACGTTCCTCTGGTGTGAAAGCCCCTAAAATGTTAAACACATTGGTGTATTTAAACAGATTGTTTTAAACCATGACTTCAGTGTGGAAACATGATTAAAATGGCTCCAATGTGTGCTGAAATGTGTTGGTTCATTCTTACAAATACAGATCTGAAACAAAAAGACATTTTACAATCTGATGCCATAGCAGAACATTTTAAAGTTCAACTAAGAACCCTTTATTCGATAGTTCTTCAGAAAAATCAATGCTTTATAATACCCAGAAACCAACTGTTTTCAAGAACCTGTAATGTAACAATCTATAATCTAACATTAACCTTTTAATCTATTAATAAAGAAGCCTAAGGAATGTTATTAGAATGTTCATGCTGCATTATTAAAATATATATTTAACTCTTTCCCTCCAGGGTTTTTTAAAAAGTTGCCAGCTACTGCCATGGCCCCCGGAATATTTTGTTGTATGAAAATATTAACATGCAATATATCAAAAGAAAGAACAGAGCCTCTATTTTTTTAAGTTTTATTCTAGCTTCATGCGTTCTTTTTTATCAACACTTGAATGTGGGTAGGTTTCCAAAAAAAAAAAAAAAGTGCAACATTTTCAACAAAAAGCTGGGAAAAATAGTGTTTTTCCAAAGACTACAATGTGCATAAGCAATGCTTTTATTGCTTGTTTCTGCTCCTTTTTTTCCTGTGTTTGATCTGGAGATTCTGTACTCTTTCAGAAGATACTTAATAGTGCCTCCACTGTATAACAGTGAAAACACGGAAAGCTGGAAAATTCTGTCAATGGTGGGGAATTCTGCTTTAAAATACCTAAAAAGCGCAATGCCATTTTGTAGCAGTTTAATAAAGAACGAATTGTTCTCTTTTCATTGCACTCTTAGCCCAGATTTTATATCTAATTAAACATATACTTAACAATATACTTAAAATATTTAAGTTTGATTGCATTATTTATAAAATATAAGTATATTCTACTAATTTGTGGATATAATTTGAATGTGTTAATAAGTTTAAGTTAAATGCACTTAAATTATGAAGTTTTTCTCCTGACCATGCCTCCTACACACTGGTTTGCTGCAGGTAATGATGCCATTTGTCATGGTGTGTGTGAATTCAAGGAGCTGTTGATGAGAAGTTGGAACATTTGTTTTGGCAAGTTCTACAGACATTTTTCCCAAACATTTACCTTTTTATCATTTCTTTGTTTCCCCTGAGAGACTGTTTGTGAGCAGTTAAAATCACTGTTTGTTTAAACGACGGAACATTTTCCTCCAGTCAGCTAGTGTTCTCTCTCGTGTGCGGTGGACATCACCGTGCATGAGCCCCCGATCGGCGAGTTCGACGCACGTTATTTCGTCTTTTCCCTTCTATTGTTTCTTTTTCACTTGAGGAGCTGTTGTTGGGTGTGTAAACTTTGTTTGAACCTCTGGTCATCGCCGAACACCACGGCCGCGCTTCCAGTGGAGGAGAGAGGATGAAGCGCGAAAATGGTGAGAGCAAAAATTTAACGACTGTGTTTTATTTCGACACGGCTACTGATTGAGTTAATTAACGAGTTGAAAACAAAAACAGATGGATATACTCCTGTTTTATCTAGGTTCATAGCTCTCTTAACAACAGACTATCTTGTTTTGTGCTGCAGGTCAAGAAGAGATGCTTTGGATTGGAAGTGTAAGTATTGCCCTCATAACTGTGAAAAGAGAGCTATTTAAACATTATAGGTTCAAACATGGAAGTTATAAAATAACAGAACAATTTCCTTGTTTACATATGTACATTTATATCACGTTATGCACAATAAGTACACTTATACCGCTTTCACACCAAAACTCACAGATCAGAACAGCTGTATGTCATGTGGGATTACTGAGACCTGTTCTGAGGCTGATTATTTTATTAATCTGCATACTGCACAGTGCACAATTACATGTGAACCATAAAGTCAGGTGCCATTATCAAGACTTTGCTCCTCACAGAAAAGTTGTCAACAACGAGCCTGACATCAGCCTGATGGTATTTCAATGGCCAGCTCTTTCTACAGTAAACCACGTATGTGTAGGTGCATTCACACCATGTCGTAATTACCATAATTATGAGATTCCAGCTTGTAAAAAGCGTTCACGTTCTCGTAATTGTAAACTGGGAATTTTTGGGGAGCTCCTACTTGTACCAGATGACCACTGTACCACATGACTGCTGCGGATTAATTTAGCTGTTGATAGGGTTGCCATAGAAATGCATAATTCCCAGTACAAGGATGTTAACAGCTCTGAGTAGAATGTCACATGTTGTCATCTCGGAATTATTAGAATTACGACATGGTGTGAACGCAGCATATGACTTTATGCTGCATTATCTGACGCATTATTATATGATAATGTCTTTGTCGATCTTTTTCTTCCTCTGCTAGGTTGCAGCTGACAAGGACTCATACAGGCAAACTCCAGTGAGAATCATCTGTGTTGATCTATAAAGTGCTGAGCTAAACCCATCTAGAGTGAGGATCGTTTTGGAAGGATGTTTGGTGATGGATGAACTGACCAACCTCAAGACTTCTGCCTTGCACCTGGACTACCCTAACTGTATGAAAAATACTTTATATTTTATTCAGCAGGTATTGCTCAACCTAGAAAAATGCGAGCTAGCACCTAAAATTGAATACTGCCAATATTGTGAACTCAGGAGTGTAAACAAACCATATAGTTTTGATGCAATTTGTTGTGATTTTGAGATAGACTATTCATGTGCTTAACAATAAGTTGATTTGTTAAAACTAGATTTTTTTTTCATGTTTTATAAGGAAAATGTTTTCAGGACATGAAATTTTGTTGTATTTGGAATTGAATTAAAATAAAACCTCTTAATTTTGCAGTAAAAAAAAGTTGATATAAATTGATATAAATATGCATTGAACTTACATATACTGTAATATGTGTAATAATTACAAAGTAATTAATATTACAAAACATTTTAAGTTAAATGAACTCGAACTATTAAGTTCACATTACTTAATTTTTTTTAGGGCAACCAGTTTCCTCAAATTTTTTAAGTAAATTCAACTTATCTGGGCTAACAGTGTGCATGATTATAGACCCAAGACTGATCATAACCAAACACAGATATGTAATTCACACCACAAATGTTCTTTCAGCAAAAGTATCAGTATATTTGGATCTCTTTATCTTCACTCTCGCTGTGACACAAATAGGGTTTGGCAGACCCAGCAGGCTCAGAGAAAGTTAATCTCCCAGAAATGTCTTTGTTCTAATTAAGAGTTGTTGGGAGCTTAATGCCCGAGCTAAATTGATGATGGCTGAAGGAGTGGTATTCAAGCATGAATTAGATTTAAAGCAGTCATTTATTACCTTTTGTGTTAAATTACAATCCTCATCAACCTGTTTCATTAGGAGCACTCAAGTATTTAACTAAGCAATTGTTCTTTATCTTGATAACTCGTTATCAAACTTTCTAATCAAAACTTGTGTACTTGTGAGACTTATTTTTGCCTCAGCGTACTAGAAGTTGTTTTTCTAGGCATGAATTACAATTAGAGAAAATTGCAAGTATATATATAAAAAGCTGTGATAACTTTTTTTATGGCAAAGTTCTGCTCATAAGTTTATACACCCCCTGTAGAATTTGCAAGAAGTTTATTTTTTTTATTGTATATATTTATTTTTTCTATCATGCTTTTTTGAATATTGTGAATATTTTGAATATTGAATATTACTTTCATTCAGTACTTTCATTCTCAACACATGATATTACCAACAAAGGGGATGCAAACTTTTGAACAGGGCCATTTATTTAATTTAATTTTTTTTTACTTTGTGTAATATACCTAAATATTTATTATGCAGAGTTTTCAAGGAATAAATAAATAATGTATCTTTTTTAAAAGATGCTGAAGATCTAACAGATTCTGCAAGTAAACCTATGAGAAAAGGAGAACAACATGATTAAACGGGAGTGATAGGATGCACAATCTGTGGTTTTTAAACAAGCCCTTAATTCGTTAATAAGCTAAAGGAATGTGATGAATGCAAATAATTTTGCCTATGGCCTGCTGTTGTTGTTTGATCAGTAATCCATGGCATCATGTATCCTCTTGTAGTCATCTTAAAAGTATGTTCTTCAAAAACAGAAGGACAGAGAAAAAGAAAGAAAGCTGTACAGAAAGACAGAGAAAGTGAAATAATATCACACACATCCATCTATTCCCCCTCCTGTGTTCATTCACACATAAACACTTGCACACACACACACACACACACACACACACACACCAAACACAGAGCAGCAAGCAAATCCACCCCGAGCAGGCAGAGATAAGCCACCCAGCAAACAGGAGGCTAATAATAATTCTAGCAGATAAATTGTAAGGGGCTATTAAAAGCCTCCACGACAGCCATGACTATCTGTGTACAAGCTGCGGCAGCAGTCATCAGTGTGTATGTCCTCATTAGCACTCGCTGCCCGCTGCATTTATCTTGTTCCAGCCAGACTCCAAACAGCTTAAGCCTCTCTTAATTGGAAAACTTTTAAATTTCATGCACTTCAGTTTCATACATTACCAGAGGCTCACGCTGATTCACGTTCTTTATTTAACCGCTTTGTGTCGGAGCCTAAGTGTCATCACATCCAAAGGGAATTGTTTTGCGTTTGTCTCTTATGTGGCAAATGTTTCCATATTTTTAAATACTGGCTTAAGCAACAACAGAGGGATAAAGTAGTTAAAATGTGTCCTGTTTACAAGAAGGTCAATGACTAAGACTGTCCAAGAGGATGAAAATAAGAAATTTTGACATATTTTCCATACATGTTAATTAAGTGTACACACTTTATCCTTATCACATATTTTTGTATGATCTTGCCTTTATTTATTAATATTTTACACACACACGTGTACATATATATATATATATATATATATATATATATATATATATAAGTACTACTCGCTGCAGCCTGCGGTGGATATCCAACTCCGCCCCCATCCAAGTGTGACATCAGAAGTCACACTCATGCCCAATATGTCACCTTGTGACTCCCCATAGATATATATACTAGATATATATATCTATGGTGACTCCCTCCTCCCTGTGTTGCCCCGGAAACCCGATTTGTTGTATGTTTGTTTCCGACTGAAAGTATTTTTAGGCATAAGGGTAGGTTTTAGGTGGGTTTCAGTGCAGTCTGTCATAAAAAGATGAATATACGAAGTAAATGATAAAGAATTAGGTGTGAGTATTAAGTCTCCTCGATGCTCAAAGTTAACGATGAAGCTCGATTTTTCACCAGAAATCCCGCCCTGCAGGTAATTTCATTGGTTACAGTGAAGGGTAGGTTTAGGGATCATTGTTTGGTGTAGGCAATCAGTACTGTGATTGATGTGACCAATAAAATCTCAAGAATCACCTGCAGGGCGGCATTGGCCTGGCTTCTGATGTCACACTTGGATGTGGGCTGGGTTGGATGTCCACCGCAGGCGCTTCTCGGGTAGATTAGATGGTAAGCAAACAATCAGTTCTCGTAATCAACGTGTTTGATGCAGGAAAAATGGGCAGGAATAAAGATCTGAGAGACTTTGACAAGGGCCAAATTGTTATGGCAAGGCAACTGGGTCACTCTGACCCACTTCGATCTCTGAAATGGCAAGGTTTGTGGGTTGCTCCCTGTCAGCAGTGGCGAGAATTTACCAACAGTGTGTAGCAACACAACACACAGTGCATTGCACTCTGCTGCGAATGGGGCTGTATAGCTGCGTAAATCTGACACGTGTTGCAGACCAGCTACACCCCTTCAATTCCCTGGTGGAAGTGGCCTCTTTCAACAGGATAATGCGCCCTGTCACACTGCATACATTGTTCAGGAATGATTTGAGGAACACGATGAAGGGTTCACGGTGTTGCTCTGGCCTCCAAACTCCCCCGATCTCAATCTAATTGAGCATCTGTGGGATGTGCTGGACCAACAAGTTCGATCCACCTTGCAACCTACAGGACTTCAAAGATCTGCTGCTAATGTCTTGGTGCCAGATACCCCCTTCAGGGGTCCTGTAGAGTCCATGGTTATGGCAGGTTTGCTCTGTTTTGTCAGCACATGGAGGATCGACAGCATATTAGGTAGGTGGTCATAATGTTTTGGCTCATCTGTGTCTTTATTACAATTACTAAAACAATTTCATATATTTTTAGTTAGTTTAGTTAACAATAACAACCCTTTTGCATTTCTACTTTATTTTTAAATAACTTTGCACAGTTGAAAAAAAAAAAAAAGGATCATGTCATTGACCCAAAAATCCTTTCTTGAAAAGGCAAGTAAAAAGCCATGAATACAGATGTGGTCTCAAACTCTTTTATGAGAAAAAGACATACAGTAAGTCCAGAGGAGGCTGTGTGAAAATGAAATTGTCAGATGAGGATATGTGAGTGAAGAGAGGGGACCTTGTTGTCTTGAGGAAGCTAATAATTCAGCGGCCTACGCTTCAGTCTCCCACATTCTGATGAAAAACACTGGAATATTCCCAATAGCATCATGTGGCTCTCAGCAGCAGCTGTGGCATGCCGGGAGTGAATTCCCATTCATCTGGCAACAGGCCACTGTCTCTTACACACACACACACACACACACTCACATCTCCTCATGTGTCCTTGTATGAATTCTCACGGTCTTCTAGTTTCACAGAATTCTGTGGTATTTTCTCATATAGCCCTGTATTCGTAACATTGGCCCTTACGGCCAGGTGCGGTACAGCATACTGGCATCAGCGTCCAACAGAAACAGCTGAAGTGGGATTTTCCCCCTGTGTTAAGTGGTTGTGTAGTTATCTCAGCCTGACCCAGGTGTGCTGTAATACCTCACCCTCTTCCGACTGAGTTTCACTCATACGAGTGTTGACAGACTGTATAAAACAGAGGTGTGAATGGGACTCATAAACATAGTTTGCAAACAGATCTGTGGCCACATGCACACATATAATGTAGAATACTCTTTTAGAAAACAGCACAGGGACTTGTTTCCTTGTGATACACAAAGATATGCTGATAACTATTACATTTAGTTTAGAGATGCACAATATTATTAGTACCTTTTCAATTCAGTTGGCTGATAATAGATAACAGATGATATTGTAGACCATTGAATCTTAAAATAAATATACATTTTTATGGTAATGCTTTACAGTAAGGTCTCATTTGTTAACATTCGTTAATGTATAAACTAACATGAACTAACAGTGATCAATGTATTTCTTACAACATTCATTACCTAATGTTAACAAATACAACTTGACTTAAAAAATATATTAATAAATGTTGAAATGAACATCAACTAAGATAAATAAATGCTGTAGAAGTATTGTTCATTGTTAGTTCATGTTAACTAATTTAGTTAATTAAATGTTAACAGATTGTATTATAAATGTACTTTCTAAATGTTATTTTTAGCATTTAAAAAGATTCGTTTTAACTTATTTTTAGCATTCTTTTTTTTTGGTTTAGTGTTTTATTTGCTCATTTATTTAGACAAAATAGTACAGAATTTCAATATCTGCAATTTATTGCTTATCAGTAAAACTACAAAAATAATACTGGCTTAACGGTATTGACCAAAATTGTAATATCTATGTACCCCTAATTTAAAGGGTTAGTTCACCCAAAAATGTAAATTCTGTCATTTATTACTCACCCTTATGTCGTTCTACAGCCGTAAGAATTTCGTTCATCTTCGGAACACAAATTAAGATATTTTTGATTAAATACGATGGCTCAGTGAGGCCTGCATTGCCAGCAAGATAATTAAAACTTTCAGATGCCCAGAAAGGTACTAAAACATATTTAAAACAGTTCATGTGAGCATAGCGGTTTAACCTTAATATTATAAAGCGACAAAAAAATAAAAAAATAATGACTTTTCACCAATATCTAGTGATGGGCAATATCAAAATATTGCTTCATGAAGCTTCGAAGCTTTACGAATCTTTTGTTTCGAATCAGTAGTTCGGATCGCATATCAAACTGCCAAAGTCACGTGAACTATTGAAATTTCAAAACACTTATGACATAACAAAGCCTTGTTTACTGAAATCACATCACTTTGGTGCTCCGAACCACTAAAATTATACTTAATTCGTAGGCCTGGTGTTGGTGTCTTGTGCCAGAAGGCATCACTTTACCAACATGTCCAAAAAACATGGTACTACTATGGCACTTTTAGATATTTCAGAACCTTAGATAAAAATCACTGTGACTTATTTATGCATGCAATGGAATGTAGTGAAGAGTGAAACAGTTAAAGTTGGCCAGCGGGCTCACAATATTCAGCTCCAGGGCTAGTGAGTTGGCACTGATTGTTTCAGGCCAGGCGCCCCACACAACTGAGGCCGCCAGCACCTCTACTCCGTGCCAGGTGATGCCATCCGCTCAGCCAGGCACCAGGGAGCCAAGCAGTGCCCACAGCAGGTGGTCGAGCGCCCGCTGCCTCCCCAAGCTGGCAGGCAACATCCCAGCAAACCAACTGGCCACCGCGTGGAGAACAGCAGATTGCGAGTGCTGCCAACACAGACCCCAAGACAGCCCGAACCTCAGCCTCAACCTGCTCTCCAGAGCCTCATACAGCATTCACAAATGAGACCGGCGCTAAAGAACTATGGAAGATGAAAAGGAAGAATGTGTGTGAATTTCAGCGGGTTGAGTGAGGGATGGTCATAGATGGAAAGCCACCTGCCAAGCATGCACAGCCAGAGAAAATGGCCTGTGGAAAAACAAGTGGTAAAAGTATGAGTCAACTCCTCAGAAAAAAACAAAGCCAAGGAGACATACCACAGAGAAGCGCACACAAAACTCAAGTGTGGAGCTCAGGGGTCCATTAGTCACATTATGAACCAGAACAAACAAATCGGCATCCACGTTCCTCAGAAACGTGCCAAGTCAATGACCAAATCTGTATGCAATAAACTACATTTCTGACAGAATGAGGGGACTTTGCTTTCAGCAGTAAACAAATATTTTAACCACTAAGCTCATAGGCTTCACACATACCTGTGGAAAGACATTTAGTAGGTCCCAAATGAACATTTAGAGTCATTACGGACAAGAAGGATTTAAAAAAAAAACATGCATATGGAATTCATAATTTCCTCAGATTTAAGCCTCAGTAATTGGATAAAAGACTAATGAGACTTAGAAGAATTGTAATGAGGGCTTGGCTTTTTTACAATAACAACTGGGTTGCTAAGACCAGTTAATCTTCAGCCTTCATATTTGATTTCTTCACACCAAACTAAACCCAATACAAGCAAATGCCACGTTTTAAGTTGTTTTCAGCTATGCGCAGCCATGCCCCAGTGTTTCTACATTGTCCAGTCCACTGTGAAAAAATTGCAGCTCATGAATTATGAATTAGTTTCAGATCATTGTTGTCAGTGAGAGGTCTTAGCATGGATTCTAGCTGTTTTGGCTACAGTGCCCAATATGGAGCTCTGGATTCTGAGAGAACTGATAAAACATATTGCAACACAAATTCTCATGCCAAAAACCAACCAAAAATAAACTCCCTGCCAAACTTAACAGGGATAAAGAGAGAATCTGTACAGAAAATTCTAAAGCAGTTGATCTGATGGATTCTTTTAACAATAAAACAATACATAACAATAAATACAGGCATTAATACATTTTTACATAAAATGACAAAACACATTTGCTATGTGGTTGCTAAAGGGATAGTTTAACCAAAAATGAAAATGTCATGTCGTTCCAAACCTGGATGACTTTATTTATTCGGTGAAACTCAAGATATTTTGAAGAATGTTGGTAACCAAACAGTCTTAGTGATCATTGAAACAAAAAAACAAAAAAAAAAAACATTTTTTATTTTTCAAAATATCTTCTTTTATGTTCCAAATCAATGGAAATACAGGTTTGGAACGACATGAGGGTGAGTAAATGATAACAGAATTTTCATTTTTGGGAGTCTCTTTAATGGCCTAAACTAGGTCTCTTTGAGATTCTGGTCTTTAGTTTCACCTTCAAGGTAAGTCTATGACATTTGCTTTCAACCTTTTTTAGGAAATCGTAACTCTGATTGCTTAGAAAAGTAACAGTCAGCTAGTATTTGAGGTATAATGTCCATATTGCAAACGTCCAGTAGAGTTTATGAGCAGTATGAGCAATAGTATCAGTTACGTATGCTTAACCAAACCAGTGCCACTAATAAATGGAAATCACACAAAGATGGTGAATAAAAAGGCTTTTTCCTCAAACTCTCGATTATTATTCTGGAGTGACAGCTGAGGGAGAAAGAAAAATAGAGAGAAAGCAATGGAGATGGCAAGGGAGAAAGAGAGCTAGTCCTCTGAGAGTCAAACCGCTCTTCTCTGCCTCATCAATATGGAGACTGCTTGAGTTGCTCTCAGGTTGGAGAGGTGTGATGAATAATGTGTTTATGTGTGTGTGTGTGGTTTGGCAGATGGGGGAGAAAGGGATCAGTTGGGTAGAGGGGGAGGTAATGAGAATGAAAGACAGCCATCTCACCCTGATTCCCGGAGCACTTCTCTTCGCCTCCGCCTTCAGTCGAGTGGCTCGCAGCGCCGGCTTGGTTTTCTTGTAATCCTGTTTTCCTGAGAGAGAAAATGAGGCGCACGGGTCATTTCTACCATGTGACAATTGGAGTTACATTTGCATTTTGAGTTTGGCTGAAAGCTTTTTCATTTAACAGCTAAATAATGTTTTAATAAAACAAATATAATGCATTTGCAATAGTCTTCATCAATGTTCTATTATGAATCATTAAACTAATGGATTTTGCTGAAACATTCTTAGTTGGCCTTAATGTATTTGCCTGTTTTAACCCTTATTAACATGACTTAATATGAGGCTGTTAACCTTCTGTACCACCTTATATAAGACAAATTGGTATTTAATTTATGCATGGCTGCTTTAGACTTGATTTATCTTGAATATACGAAGATGAACTATGGCAAACTCTTTTTTTCTCCACATTAAATGTTGACTTATTACTGGATCAGACATGGTAAGCGTTAAGACATTTTTGCACTAAACTAGATTAAAAATGGCCCCAAATGTTCTTATTTTTTTCTGATGATAACGGTTTCTTCATGACATGCAATATAAAGAGGCCATGTGACAAGAATGTTGTCTTTACTGTGGTACTATTTTTCACCCTATCAATTATTAATTTATAAAATTCATTTAAAGGATGAAACGAAGACCTGAAATTCAGTTTGGCAAAATAGCATTATTTCTTAGAATTATTAATTCATAAAAAAGAATAACTAATTTTAACAAATCTGCTTCACTTATTAATATTTATGAAATTGATAATATTAATTATTATTATTATTATTATTATTATTAATTAATAATTCATGATATTTGTAAAAAAAAAAATCTATATATATATATATATATATATATATATATATAGAATACATTTAAAAAAACATTTTTGAATATAAAGATTAAAGTACACTACCATGTATATGTTGTAAAGAAAATATATTTTTACTATTAAACTTTTTATTACTTATTATTACTTTGCACTGGTTACATGACATTTTTGTCAAATTACATTCAATTTTTTTTGAAAAATAGTTTTAAAAACATAAAACCAACATGAACTCATGTGCTTAAAAAGATTCCTTTTCTTTATCGTGGGCACTCATTGTCATTTACCTGTTAACGAATACTGTTTCACATCCTATTTTTAAAAAGTAGCAGGCAGTATACAGAGCATAATATGCAGTAAGTAGCACTAGTACTCATTCTGTTAACACAGACAGAAAATGATGAGCGCACTAGTTCACCTCAGTGGCAGTTATCATCAGGCAATCTCACTGCAACGAACCCGCCAGGCAAAGTGGCCACCTGGAGTGCATGTGTGCAAGGTGTGCGAGGAGCGTCGTGTCTCTAATTAGAAACAAACAGACGAAGGAAAAGAAGCAAAAAAGTGGGAAGGCAACAGCTTGGTGGGCAAAGGAGGGGGCCGTCCTGCGGGCTGTGGCAGACCTGGGTCAGACTCAAGGTCTCTGTGAGAGCTGTTGACACACAGGGGCCGTTTCAAGTGCAACTCCTGCCTCATTAAGACTTATTTACATGGAGTAGGGGAAAGAGAGAGTGTCCTTATCCATCTTCAGCAGCAGACTGCAGGGCTGGATACTCTCAGATGCCTAAGCTAGACACTGACCCCTCCCCAGGGACATTCGCAGGTCTCTCCTGCCTTATGGTGCACCTTCTGTGTGCGACGCGGGCCTGCAAGAGGCCATTATCAGAGGTAAACATCCTGCTATTTTGTTCCTGTGCTGAATGATGGGTGATGAAGCTTGGTTCACAGACTGAGCTGTTAAATAATGAACACTGTTTTTGTTTGCAGAGACTACTGGAATAGTTCTCAGTTCAGTCTCCGTGGTACGGGACTGCAGGGCATTAATGCCAATCATCCATGCAAAAAACCTGCATTAAAAAACATTACTGACCGATCCTATCTTAGCAACGATTACTGTTTGCTAAATTATCAGGCAAGCTTTCTTTTGTAATATACATCTATGAAAGATAAGATCTTTCATAGATGTATATTACAAAAGAAAGCTTGCCTGATAAGTTTGGATCATTTTGAATGAAATTTAACAGATAGTATCCCAAAATAGATCATTAAAATTAAATACTCACGAAGGTACAGAGAGTATTTTCTCTTTTCCCAATCTTTAAAGGCCCGGTGAAGTGTCTCGGAACACGCAGCATTATTCATTGTGTTGACGTAATTTTTAACTGAAACAGGAAGACAGGGCGATATATCGAACAGCCCCGTCCCTTTTTAAAAATAGCCAATAGTGTTCCGTTTATATCACAGCTCGGCCAGAGCCGTTAAACTCTGTTTCCTTTTAATATCCAACCGTTTATCCTCCTAATCTCCTCTATATCATTTTAAAATATAGCATTCTGTGCAGAATTTAAATGGGTCCGATACCTTTCGTGGTCTGAACTGACTCACGGATATGATCCGCTCTGTGCTCTCGTGTCCCTGGGTCAGAGCAGAAAGCGCTCGCACTGCGGCGGCGGTCACGTTATACTAATGTGAAAACTGACTTTATTTGCGTCAATGGAAAGCATATTTACAAGTCAAGTCAAGTCAAGTCACCATTATTTATATAGCGCTTTTTACAATGTAGATTGTGTCAAAGCAGCTTTACAGTGATAACTGGTACATTATTTTGGCTGCACAGCAGCTTGTAAGGAATAGTGTCAATGCAGGCAGATCAAAGCACTGTTGAATATCAAATGTCAATTGTCAAGTGTCCCCAACTAAGCAAGCCAAAGGCGACAGCGGCAAGGAACCCAAACTCCAACAGGTGACATCAGGTGGCAAACAGGTGTTTACACTGTCTGAATCGTTTCCCTATTCTCTATAGTGCACTATTTGCCATTCACCATGTAAAAACTAGTAAATGTGTGAATAAATGACCGATTTCAGCCTCAGCTACACTGTTGATAGTGTAGGAGGGGGTGGGACTTCAGATTCTAGAGAGCATATGATTGGACAGAAGATTTGATGAGACACTGAAGTGCGATATGATGTCATGAAAATCTGTGATCCATTTTAGCAGAAGTGAGAGACTGTAAGTTTTGAATGCTTATATCTCCTAAATGCGAATTTTGTCATTGTTTTGGAACACACCAGCTTATTCATAACATTAAGGCTAACATATTCATACTAAAAGCTAAAAAACTTAAAATCTTGATTTCAGGGGGACTTTAAATAAATCTTGAAAAGTGCAGCCTGTGTCAGCCTATATCTTACTAATATGTTTTATTATTGCAATTTTTTTATACTTGCAATTCTTAAATTTACAATAAATCTCAATAAACTAGAATATCATGAAAACGTTTTTTTTTCTGTAATTTAATTCAAAAAGTAAAACTTAAATATATTCTAGATTTATTAAGACAAAGTAAAATATTTCCAGACTGTTTTCATTTTGATGATTACAGCTTGCTGCTCATCAAAATAAAAAAAATCAGTACCTCAAATTATTAGAATATTTAATTTCAAGTTCTATTAAATTACATTTTTCAGGGTATAAATACTGGGTTTAGGTCAGTAATCCCAACAGCAGTCATGGGGAAGTCTGCTGACTTGACAGTTGTCCAGAAGATGATCATCAAGCCACAGAAGGTCATTGCTGAAAGAGCTGGCTGTTTGCAGAGTGCTGTGCCAAAGCATATTCATGGAAAGTTGACTGGAAGGAAAAAGTGTGGTAGGAAAAGGTGTACAAGTGAAAAGAATGACCGCAGGCTTGAGAAGATTGTCAGGCGAAGCCGATTTAAGACCTTAGGAGAGCTTCAAAATGAGTGGACTGAAGCTGCATCAAGAGCCACCGCACACAGATGTCTTCAGGAAATGGGCTACAACTGTCACATTCCACGTACCAAGCCACTTCTGAACCAAAGACAACGTCAGAAGCGTCTTACCTGGGCTAAAGAGAGAGAAAAAAAAAAAAAGAAAAAAACTGGACTGTTGCTCAGTGGCCCAAAGTCCTCTTTTCAGATGAAAGTAAATTTTGCATTTCATTTGGAAATCAAGGTCCCAGAGTCTGGAGGAAGAGTAGAGAGGCACAGAAACCATGTTGCTTGAAGTCCAGTGTGAAGTTTCCACAGTCAGTGATGATTTGGGCTGCCATGTCATCTGCTGGTGTTGGTCCACTGTGTTTTCTGAAGTCCACAGTCAACGCAGCCATCTACCAGGACATTTTAGAGCACTTCATGCTTCCTTCTGCTGACAAGCTTTATGGAGATTCTGATTTCATTTTCCAGCAGGATTTGGCACCTGCCCACACTGCCAAAGGTACCAAAAGCTGGTTTAATGACTATGGTGTTACTGTGCTTGATTGGCCATCAAACTTACCTGACCTGAACCCCATAGAGAATCTATGGGGTATTGTCAAGAGGAAGATGAGAGACACCAGACCCAACAATGCAGATGAGCTGAAGGCCGCTATCAAAGCAACCTGGGCTTCCATTACACCTGAGCAGTGCCACAGGCTGATTTCCTCCATGCCACGCCACATTGATGCAGTAATTCATGCAAAAGGAGGCCCAACCAAGTATTTAGTGCATAGATCTTATGAAGTATTCTAATTTATAGAGATAGTGAATTGGTGGGTTTTTGTTAAATGTGAGCCAAAATCATCACAATTAAAAGAACCAAAGACTTAAAGTACTTCAGTCTGTGTGCATTGAATTTATTTAATACAGGAGTTCCACAACAGTTTATTGAGATGCACCTGTATTATATCAAAATAAGCTCTAAAGTAAATTACTGTTAATAAAAGAGGTCTACCAATATTGGCTTTAAATGATCAATATGGAGAAGTTATTTAGTTTAATTTTTTTTGTATTCTTATTACTGACAGAAATGAATCTTCATTAGACTACAATAATTAAAATCTCATTTACCTCTTCATCTTTGTTTTGAATAGTCTAATTGTTAATATATACATTTCTCACTTAAGAATAAATATGAGAATAAAATTATTAAGTAATTATTAGTGAAATGTGTTAGTTCAGTACATATAAAAGTATATTAAAGAGGTTACTTTAGCTGTGAATACGGTTGTTTATCGCTATTTTTACTTTAGAAATCCACTAAATGCCACCATTTAATGGTGAACCCAATATTAAAAAACGATAACCGATTAACAAAATTAGTAAAATATATATAAATATATATAAACTAGTTTTGCATTTGGCTAGGGTCAGTGTCACTACTGGTAGCATGAGGCTATACCTGGACCCCACAGAGTTTGCACAGGCAGTCTAACTCCTCCAGCATGCCAGAAGGTTTGCTGTGTCTCCCAGCAAAGTCTCAAGCGCAAGATTCCAGGAGACAGGCAGTTACTCTAGGAGAGCTGGACAGGGCCGTAGAAGGTCCTTAACCCATCAGCAGGACCGGTATCTGCTCCTTTGTGCAAGGAGGAACAGGATGAGCACTGCCAGAGCCCTACAAAATGACCTCCAGCAGGCCACTGGTGTGAATATCTCTGACCAAACAATCAGAAACTGACTTCATGAGGGTGGCCTGAGGGCCTGACGTCCTCTGTGCTCACTGCCCGGCACCGTGGAGCTCGATTGGCATTTGCCATTGAACACCAGAATCGGCAGGTCCGCCAATGGCGCCCTGTGCTTTTCACAGATGAGAGCAGGTTCAGATTTTCAGGGTGTCTTTGAATTCAGTCCTCTGTAGGTTGATAATTTTAATTTCCATCAAACGATGTGGCATCCTTTCGGTCCTAACACATTACCCAGTCCATATCAGTACAGATATCCAGCATGATATTTTTCCCCATTGAGAACTGATGTGTTTTCAAAGTGTTCCTTTTATTTTTTTTGAGCAGTGTGTTCTGTAGCAATAGTAGCCAGGGGGCGGAGCTTAGAGAAGTGTCACGCTTATCCGTTTTTAAATAAATAAAAAAAAAAGCATTTTCCATTTCAACCTGCTTCAGCACGTACAGAAAAAAAAAAAGGAATTATGTCAGCTTCAAAACACTCCTACAACATAATATTTTTTTGTCTCTCTCAGAGTCTGCAGTATTTTGCGCTCGCACCTGCGGAGATTTTACACGGTGTGGAAAGCAAAACTCGTTTTGTTCCAAGCCAACTGGGACAGATTAGGTGTGTGTCTTATTTTTCTTGAAACTTCCTGTTGTGGTGTAAATACCCACAACAAACAGCCTCAGCCATCTGTTCCAAATGAATAGTTAATTGTAATCATATCAGAGTTTGAAATAAATTGTTTATATAGCGAGACTTTGTGGCCCTGCCAGTACGCTGAATCACGCGCCATCGAGTTCAATGAGGCGTTTCTCTCTGTGTGAGGATTCGCTGATTATGACGACTCACTGGCCTTCTTGGCTTTGCCGTCTCACCGCTGTTGAGCTCAAATTGGCCTGTGATACAGAGGCGGGCTTTGAGCGCAACTTCGCTCATTAATCACCATTCAACTGCATCGCCACAGAGAGAAACCTCCCCCTACTTGTTTTTTCAAAAGCAGAGTGCAGGCTCTCTAATATAATGTACCACTGTTTCCTGTGGACTTGAGCGGTATTGACCCCTCCATACACACTGTGCTGTCAGATGTTGACAGGGAAGTGACAAGAATCAACCCACGGGGCCAAGGGTGCCTTTCAAAACTGCTGCAGCTGATTTCATTTCAAAAGCCATGACTCCTCATCCACAAACAGAATCCCCTTCCAACAGCCCAGTGCTTTTCTAACGTGATACAGCTAATTCACAAATTGCATTTCATTATGGGAGAAAACAAGCTGTTTGGAGAGTGTAGAAAAGCTTTCTGCAATTATTCCTGTTATAAGAAAGTTCTGATAAACCCACTGGCCAATTTTGTCAACAAACAAATAGCTTGATAAAGAAATGGTAAGGGTCAAACAAATCTGGATTGGGTTACAACAAAACTATGCATCTTTATGAACTTCTTCACATTTGACCATATTCATATAATACATGAATACACAGATGAGCCAAACATTATGACCACCTGCCTAATATACTGTTGCTGCCAAAACAGCGCCGACCTGCCAAGGCATGGACTCGGATACCTACTCAGGTAAATGCCACACACGTACAAATCCGTCCATGTGACGTAAAAGAAAATGACGATGACCTTCTTCCACTGCTCCAAGGTCCAGTTCCAAAATTTGTTGTGCCCACTGTAGCCACTTTCGACGGAGGACAGGTCATTATAGGCAGCTATGCAGCTCCATACGCAACAGATTCTGATTCACTGTGTGTTGTGCCACATTCCTCCCATAACCATCATTAAAATTTGGTGTGACTTGTGCCACAGTAAACTTTCTGTTGCTTGGACCAGGCGTGATAGCCTTCATTGCCCTCATGCATCAATGAGACTTGGGCGCCCAACACCCTGTCGCCGGTTTGTGGTTTGTCCCTCCTCGGACCACAATTGGTAAATTCTCATCACTCCTGACCGGGAGCAACACACAAGCCTTGCTGTTTTAGAGATAATTTGACCCAGTGCCATAACAATTTGGCCCTTGTCAAAGTCGCTCAGATCTTTGTTCCTGCCAATTTCTCCTGCATCCAACACACATTATGAGAACTGATTGGTAAGCAAACATCAAATCTACCCAGAACCTAATCCTTGTTAGGAGATCAAGGATATTCGCTTCACCTGTGACTGGTCATAATGTTTTGGCTCTTCAGTCAATGTATATTTCTGTGTTAATTAAAAATTCTGCATTTAATTAATTGGCACAAAATATGTGTAATTATGAGCAGATTTATATAGAAATATGTTGTGCTCATGTTTCATAAAGGCCTATTATTTCACAAAATATCACACTGCCAAAGTATAACTAAATATTCAATTTTACAGGTAACCAAATGCAAAAGTTTAAAACCTATATTAAAAAACCTATATTGATTAATTACTAATCTGAATATTGGAGAGACATGTCCCCTTCAATGTCTATATTATAATAATAATAATAATACAAACATACCTAATATAAATAATAATAAGAAGAAAAAATTGTAAAAATGAATGAATTAAAAATGACAAAAACGGTACCAGTGCATCAAAAAGAACAAAAAACAAAACAAGACAAATGCTGCATATTTTCATGCCAAACACTTTGGATTCAGTGTGAACAGGTCGTCACACTTACAGATTGCACGTGTACTAGGATAGCACAGAGGTCAAAAATAAATAACTTTGTCTTTGCAAATAAAACAACTAATTTCACACAAAACAGAGATGCACTTTACCACAGTTTTTGTCTGTTCACAGAGGGAGCGAGTGTAACCTTTGCACATAGGATGTGGTAAGTGTTAAACAACAGCTAAAAGCACTGTGACATGAACGTGATAGTTTTGAAATACAGAAAACTGAGAGGATCTGAAAAGAACATGCAAGATCCATATAGTCCTCACATCACATCACATCAGAGATATTAAGACCATATACAGATCAGATGAGTGCACATTTACACAAAAACGGTCACAAACAGAAAGAGTTAATGGGCAGGGATGTGTCTGAGTGTTTGGTCATGCGAATAATTTTTGGACAAAGGCAGAGAGGATTGTGTGAATGATCTTGACTCAAAGGGGATGACCACACAGACCTGAGGAACCCTTTTGGTGGTTGACAGCTCTCTGGAGTCCATTATGCAGCTTAATAACAGTATTTAAAGTCACTGTGTCTACAGCAGCCCTACAAGGTACTTGACATCACAAAAGCTTTCTTCCTTTAAAAAAAAAGAAAGAAAGAAAGAAAGCAAGACCTGTCAGGATAGAAATTACCTTCCCATTACAATCTCAAATTACGATGTGTATTCTTCCTTTGTGCTGCTTTGCGCTATTTTGGGCTTTTTTTTTTTCTTTTTTTTTTTTTGTTAAACAGCGATTCTCTGAAATAGGCTGATATAGAGTTCTTTTCAAAGCAAACTGAGGGAAATAGAGGGAGGACCGGGGGGGTGGGGGTGGGGGTGGGGGGGGGGGCTCAATTGTCCACAACCTGCTGTTACAACTTTGAATTGATGAGATGCAAAAGAAAGAAAACAAAATGGGATATGTCTGAGATTCGCAAGCTCCAGCAGGAGTTCAGCTTGTTATGTTGCTAGCACAGTCATGCAGTACAGGAACAATAAGGCAAGGTGACAGAGCAACGCAAGCTTAATAGTCCTACTAAAGGGTGCGATATGGACTCACATAAAATCATGTGTATGAGACAGGTTCTTTCAGCGGATAGATGATATCGCCATGCACTGAGTTGCAAATTACATCAGTGATGTGCCAATGAAAAAATATATCATTTCAGTGCTATTACAAAACTAAGTCTCCATATCTCAACCGTACAATGAAAATGAAGAACTTCCAGATGTACCGTGGAGGATACAACTGGACTAAAAGCTACTCTAAGTAAAAGTCCAAAGTCCAAAAGGTGAGGTCACATTTACTGTTTTTCAGCAAAATTTTAAGGGGCGGATTCCACACGATCTGAAATTTCACGTGAGGGCAAAAGATTTCGCCACATAGAATTCACAATGGCTTCAAGTTGGCTGCATTGAAAATTAAATCAAACAAAGATTTTAAAATGTTAATTATTCCTGTGATCTTCAGTGTCACAAGATCCTTCAGAAATCATTTTAATATGCTGATTTGGTGCTCAAGAAACATTTTTCATTATTATCAATGTTGAAAACGGTTGTGCTGCTTAATATTTTTGTAGAAACCATGATATATATTTTTTTAGGATACTTTGATGAATAGAATAGAAAGACCCCAAATATTTTAACAGTACTGTATTTTAACGAAAACACTTTTTTAATATTGTTTAAGCTGAAAAAAAAAAAAAAAAAAGTAGAAAGATAGTATTTTGGGTAAAAAGAGACTAAAAGACCAAATGTAGCAAAACGCACAATGAAAACCCATTCTGTGTTTAATAGCACATGATTTTTAATCAGAATAAACTACCATTTCTTTTTACCCAAGGATGTTGCTCCATCAGTAAGTGTGTTTACATGCACAACCAATGTGTAAACTCACAACGCCTTAAACTGTTATTTTAACAGCTAAATTGGATTTCCTATTGTGGAAATGTCATTTATACAGCTTTGATAGGTGTTTACAGCGCTGTTTCTCCTCATACAGCCCCTAGCATCCATACTGACATTGTCTAAGTTATGTAACAAACCCCATGCTCCTTTCCGCTATCACAGCTGGCATGCTAACCGGTACTTGCCATGATTGATAAGTGCCAAAAATGAATTATTGTTTCCTCCTATAGCTAATGCTAAATTAAGAGAAAGCATAAGTCAGAGCAAAAGGAGGTTCAGAGACTTATACTATAGTATAAGTAGCTAAACATGAAGTCTGTACAGTATAGGCTATGAAGGTGTTTATTTTAGGTTTTTCTTAGTCATACTGTTCTGTTCCCAGCTGATCATCAAGTTTGTTCATGCATAACATTCATAAGCAATATAATCACAGTGGCTGAAATGAAGGAGAAAAAGCAACATTTCAGACTCTCTTTAATAAAACACTGGATGAATATTTGATGAAGGTTACTAACATCCATATTAAAAAAATAAAGCCTACTGAGGTTCTTACCGATCTGTTTACGGTACTGATCGACCGGCAACTTGACAGAACTCGCATCCTTTTTCCCCATCCTTCATTCACCTGAGAGAGAAACAGAATGAAAAATACACCAAGTATGAGGAAAGAGTAAGTAAAAGCAGTGAACAGTGAGAGCTCTATGTCTGTTTGCTCACAGGAATCCAATATAAAATGCTGCTGCAGTCCTCAAGTAAAGATTTGCTAGAACTTAAAATTCCAAAGGACAGTACTTTTGCTTTACATGGATATGAATGAGCATTCTACTAAAGCTCACGTAATGGATAAACACTGCTCAACTATAAATCAGCAAAAACAGGTGTTCTCAAATGGTTTTGCTTCAAGACTCAGCACTCTTAAGCCCAGCATACACTGCACGATTTTAGCAGTCCTAGAAGATCATTACTTTATCACACTGTACGACATGGATCTACTAACCTTGGGTACGACATGCATGTAGACTGTACGATGATGACACCTATTGACTCGTAGGCTATGATGTGAGTTTCTATAGAAGAATAAAACGTCATCAGCATGCGCTAGTGGTAAACAAAAAAACATGTTAAATCACACTTTGGCAGTTGTAGTTTTTATGTGCGCTGAGAAAAAAAGGAAGCAAGGTTTGAGGTAAGCAGTTTTCAGTTTTAGCGGCATGTCGTGTTGATTTCATGTCACATTTTTATTGGCTGGTCAGTAGACGTAGGTCGTAGCAGCAAACACACTGTGAATTGATCGAGCTGAATTTCTGACACTGGGGATACACTGCACAATTTTTGCCTGTCCCAGACGAAAGATTGCCATCATGAGACAATCATGGCGATTTCTGTGGTCGTGCTCTTAATCTGTGGTCCTATGTCATACAGTGATAGAGGTTCAAAGACGGCTGTTTTCCCGGTCTTGCGACCAAAGATAGCCTACGATAATTGTCTGACGGTGTCAGAAGTTCAGCTCGATCAACGCACAGTGTGTTTTCTGCTATGACCTACGTCTACTGACCAGCCAATAAAAATGCGACATGAAATCAATGCGACACACCGCTAAAACTTAAAACTGCTTACCTCAAAGCTCTTTTCCCTTCTTCTTTTGCCGCTTTGTTTTTTTTTCCAGCACACATAAAAACTACAACTGCCAAAGTGTGATTCAACATGGTCTTTTTGTTTACCACTAGCGCATGCTGATGATGTTTATTCTTCTATAGAAACTTGCATTGTAGCCTACAAGTCAACAGGTGTCATCATTGTACAGTCTACATGCATGTTAAATCAATGTCGCACAGTGTGATAAAGTAATGATCTTATAGGATTGCTAAAATCGCGCAGTGTATCCAAGGCTTTAGAAGAAAAGGTTTAATGAGGTTCAAATTTAAAGAACCCTTAATGCCAAAAAGGAGAAATGATTGCATAATACTTTTATGTTTAACGGGTTATTTCAATTTTTTCTAGTGCTAAAGTATGTTTACTATCTGTTTAACTCATAAAATTTAATCACAATAAAAAAAAATGTATTAAAACAAACTTTATTAAAACTAAATCCTTAAAATGATCCCATGATGGGAACCCCTAAAAGGTTCTATGAAGGGCCCGACAAAACCCTTTAATGTCCTATATTGAACCTTTTCTTCTATTAAGGGCTTTTCACACTGCGATTAACCCTGGATTATCATCGTTCTAAACACTGCTTTTAACCCCGGGTAAAGGAACGTTTCACACTTGTAATTTAGAAGCGGGGTTAGCCGCGCTTTTTACTCTGGGTTATGAAACCCTGAGCAAGGTTAACACCACTTTTGCAATGCGGTGGTAGAATGTTACAGCTAGATGCTAGCAACAGACAACCAATCACGTACTGATATTTGCCACTTTGGACAGTCACGAAAACACAGGTTTGGAATGACCCAGGGTTAACTACTTAACTAAGTGTGAAATGCCCTTCAGTGTGAGATTTTACATTGAACAGCAATGTGACTCGATGCAACACTATAAAAATTGTTAGTTGTACAAAATAAATGTCCTTGACATTTATTAATACTACCATGAACTGCATAATAAACTATTCACCATTTTTATAATGGCATATGCACAGGAAAACTGACAATTTTGTAAATGATTTTGTAATATTTTTTTTTCTCATGGATTTGAGGATGAGAACATGCCACTAAACATTTGACATTCAGCAGTTTTTTTTACTTTTTTTCCCCCTGCTGTTCTCCTTTTTTTCAGGTTGTGACCCACCAGTTGCGAACCACAGCCGTGCACTACACTTACAGAGTTCAGCATCACATCCTAAATTGCTGCAAAAGTCATGGGTGATTGTGTAAGATGGAAAGCATCTTGAAGCTAGAAAGAGGAATTTGATGTGAGGCACATCCCCAGAGGTGGCAAGGGACTTCAAGGAATTCAATCATGTGAAGGTCGATCCGAGACATAGTCTATTTGAAAGTCTTTCCATGCCTGCAAGCCACCCTTACACCAGTGTTGAATTACTCTAAACTGAATTCCTCAAAAATGTATGTTGAATTAATCAATCATGGGTAGAAGATGATTTGCATTACATGTAGACAATGATTCATATATGATTTAAACTTGGAGTCAATGACCTAAAAGAATGTGATGGGGGGGGGGGGAATCTAGTGCCAAGTTTTTTTTTTTTGTTTTTTGTATTATTGTTGGTTTCATATGGTTGAGAAACTTTTGTATCATTTTCAAGAAAAGATTTAATTTAATGACAGTAATGATTCCATAAAATGGAATGTGGTGTAACCATCAAGTAAAAAGTAATAAGATTTGAGTGTACACGCCTGAAGCATTACTTTCCAAAATAATTTTAAATATAATTTTTTCAAGGTTTAGTTTTTTACAAATATCATGAATTATTAATTTATAAATATCAGCTTATTTGAGTTGCACCATATGCCATTTAGCAGCCTGAACTAACCTTGCTTTGTCATAAAATGGTCAAATTATCTGATATTTTAGGAGACTAATTGACCGACACACAGCCATGAGGATCTGCAGGGGTCTTATAGTGTGTGTATATATATAATTTCCTGTTTTATGCTAGTTTTTATGCATGCTGGTCAGACCACATGAATGAGTGTCATGTGATTGGCCCATTTACATATGATAAACAACAACTGGCTTTAACACTGCAAAGATTGTCCATTTGTATTTAAAGGAGCATACACTCCATCTCATTTTACACTACTCTGACTTTCCGATAGAGATCTCAGATTGATTTCCATAGCAACTGAATTGAAAAAGACTGGAGGAGAAAAAAAAGCACCTTATCTTGTGTACTATGTTAAATGGTTAGTTTGGAAGGCAAGGAATTCTGAAATTGGTAATGGGTTAAGTGCATTAAAGCATTAGCTATACTTACAGACTCACAAGCTGTTTTTATTGTGAGGTGGTCAGGGAGCTCTTTATCAAAATTCTACACTCCTCACAATACTATTTGCAATCAATACCACTTCTTCTGTTAAAGACTGGGAAAAAAGGGTGCATGAGCCAAAGGGCAAGTCTTTGTTTCTGATGATGTTTAAACCTCTCTGACCTATTCTCTCCCAGAGAAATCGAGCCGTAGACCTTCGACCTGATCCATTTTGGCTCATATAAGCCGGAGATCTCCTGAGGAAAGGTGTGCAGGCTCTGTGCTAAGAGACCAGACTGATTAGCATGGAAAACAGAGAAGAGCTGGAGGAAGTGCAGAGGTGCATGAAAGCATAGAATTATGAGGCAGTTTTCATCCTCTCTTGAGGCATGACTGTGTGAGCTGAAACCTGTAAAATGAGTTCAAGGGTCGACTCAGCATCCTACGTTTGATGTCTTTAATCTTTACTTTAAGTTGATGTAATTACAAGGGCTCCACATGCAACAACAAAGTGGGAGAAAAAGGAATGGATTACTTTTCTAAAGATGCCAGAGGAAGAGGACCATTACTGTGTTTACACAACATGGTTTGAGTCAAGCCCAGGGGCATGACCTACAATCCTACAATGACCAAACACTTCCTTTGTAATGAGTGTGACCACTAAAGGAAATTGACAAGGGCTGTTAAGTGGCAAACATACCAATCTTCTAGAAACTTCTAATTTCTGCCTACATAGCCTTAGGCTTTGTAAAACGGTGAAGACTCAGTGCAGCGATCAGGAAGTTGTGGAGTCAAACGGTGTGCAATTTGAACAATTCAGACTTTGATGCAAACCTCACAAGACAGAAATGCTTGACTGAGTCTAGCCAACAGACGCGCAACACTAATAATGTTTACAGAATATTTTGAAAAATTAATGACATAAAGCTTGCATACTCTAATATGTGTAAAAAATCTCCAAAGACATTCTCCGAATTGCAGACAACATGAAGTTGGGCGAGCTGTGGTCAATCCACAAACAGAGTGATTGCTAAGGGCTATGTGTACCAGCGCTTTGAAGACTCAAATTGAGACTGGTATCCTTTTTCAGAAGCTAAACTACAAAGGTTTTGGTTTGAAAGAGATTTAAGAATAAAATAAGCACTTCAGGCATTTCTTTAAAAAAATGAATTAAAGACAGCATTAGGCATTTTAGTAACTAAGTGTTCAATACAAAAGGTTACCATGAGTGCAGCCAGGAATTGAATTATAACCTGAACTGAAGTCTTATATAAAAATTTAAATATAACAGAATATAGAATTACAGGGAATGGGAGTTAATTTCAGTGATGCAAATCTCAATGTGGCATACAATAGGCACAAATGAAATGCAGTCAATCAGTATAAGCACAAAACATCCATTAAGATAAAGTCATATAGAGGACTCCCGATTCATCTGAATGCCACGTAATGCAATTGCATCAGATCTACAGTGTTTCCAGTTGTCATCCTGGCTGCGTATCACGCAGTTCCTGCACTCTGACCTGAAGCTAAGACAGTCTGCTGAATTATCCAATCACAACACAGAAACCGAGAGGTTCGACCAATCACAGACTGTGAAAGGGCGGGCGCTAAAGCAAACACGAATGTTTGGATTCTTTAGGGAACTGTAAAGCGCGACAGATCGCTAAAAATTATGCTTATTTATTTCCCTGGCAAGTAACAGATATCTAAACGCAAGGCACATTTCTTATCTGTGCAAAACGAGAGCATTACAGAGACTTACCAATTAAAAGACGGGAAGAATCCTCTCTGTAGTTCCTGGTTGAGCTTTGTGTATTTCAAATGGATACGTGATTCAGCCAATCACGAGTTACTCCCTTCAAATAAACGCCGACACGTCATTAAGTGGGCGGGCCCACAAACCGAATCTTCAAACCAAAGCTGTCAAACTGGAGGAAGAGCTGGAGGAAGAGCAGAGGTGCATAAAAGCAGAGAATTATGAAAAAAAAGACATGGATATAAAACTATTTTTTTCAAACAAATGTAAGCTTTATTTAGCCTAAAGATGCTTTTCACAGGCTTATGTGAGATTAGGAACACCATATTCTCTCCATTTTTGTAAAATAGCATTCATTTTTTCTGTTTAAAAAACTGTTGAGTTATATGATGTACATAGCCTACAAATAAATTTGAACAGGGTTCACACAAATTACTTTTTTATTTAAATTAGGCTAACTCAATGGGAAGCATTATCTTAAACAGAGTTCAATAATTAATTACTGATTTTTAACCTGAACAAAATTCTCTCTCTCTCTCTTTTTTTTTTTTTTTTCCTTTTTAGCAATAGAAGCAGAAAGCATTTATTATTATTACTTATACTACTACAGTCATGTTTGGGTGTATGACTGTGCGAATTGTGCTAAAGTTAATACTGTGCTAATCAGTCATAAAAACAATAAAAAATGGGATTATTTCAGTTAATAGCTTTTATATTATCTGAACTAAAAAAAAAAAAAAATGGCTTGTGTGGCCTATGTGTATTATCGGCAGTTTTATTAGTATACTTAGACAAACATGAAACATGCTTTATATAAACAAATGATCGGCTTCCAAGTGCTTCCGCCAAAACCGTACTTTTGTATTCTTCAAAAATTATTATTCTACTTACAGTACGAACACAGCGCCAGTTACATTTTTTCCATAAGTAGAATAGGGAAGGTGTAAGACA
Organism: Elopichthys bambusa; assembly: GCA_037101425.1. Taxonomy (NCBI): domain Eukaryota; kingdom Metazoa; phylum Chordata; class Actinopteri; order Cypriniformes; family Xenocyprididae; genus Elopichthys; species Elopichthys bambusa. Next base: position 8,412,982 of record CM074448.1, read on the forward strand.
TACAGCGTAAGCTTTTTGAAGAATACGAAAGTACGGTTTTGGCGGAAGCACTTGGAAGCCGATCATTTGTTTATATAAAGCATATACATTTTTTTCCAAAAATGACCGATCATTTCGCTAGATAAGACCCTTATTCCTCGTCTGGTATCATTTAAAGCCTTTTGAAGCTGCACTGAAATTATAATTTTGACCTTCAACCGTTTGGAGGCCATTGAAGTCCATTATAAGAAGAATAATCCTGGAATGTTTTCATCAAAAACCTTAATTTCTTTTCGACTGAAGAAAGAAAGACGTGAACATCTTGGATGACATGGGGGTGAGTAAATTATCAGGAAAAATTTTTTTGAAAGTGAACTAATCCTTTAAGCCCGGAACACACCAAGCCCACGGTCAGCCGTCAGGCAGTTTTTTTTTTGCAGCCGACTAAGTTTTCTCAGTGTGTTCCGCACCGTCGGCTGAAGTTGGTTGACGAGCCGACGAGGTCTGACAGCTCGTTGGTCAGTCGGGCCATCTGATCTTTCTGATTGGCTGTTCAGCTACTGCCACCTGCTGGTACAGAAAGGTATTTCTTCTTACGCAGGCGCAGAACAAACGTGCTACTTGGCCGTCGGGTGTCGAGCGTCGGTTTGGTGTGTCAGGGCAACTTTGGATGCAGATGGTGCTGACGTGAGCCAACCCCGCAGTCTGCCTTCGCTGCCACTATTTGTCGCCGTCAGCTTGGTGTGTTCCATGCTTTAAAAGAACAAATTTGCCATTTAGTCCCTCAAGTAGTACAACGTCATAAACTGTATGCATAACAGAATGCAAACAATTAGCAAAATCTTACTCAAATTCCCAAAGGTATTTAAGGTAAAAGGTTAATAATGTGACGTTTTATATATACATGTGCTGGTCATATAATTAGAATATCATCAAAAAGTTGATTTATTTCACTAATTCCATTCAAAAAGTGAAACTTGTATATTATATTCATTCATTACACATAGACTGATATATTTCAAATGTTTATTTCTTTTAATTTTGATGATTATAACTGACAACTAAGGAAAATCCCAAATTCAGTATCTCAGAAAATTAGAATATTGTGAAAAGGTTTAATATTGAAGACACCTGGTGCCACACTCTAATCAGCTAATTAACTCAAAACACCTGCAAAGGCCTTTAAATGGTCTCTCAGTCTAGTTCTGTAGGCTATACAATCATGGGGAAGACTGCTGACTTGACAGTTGTCCAAAAGACGACCATTGACACCTTGCACAAGGAGGGCAAGACACAAAAGGTCATTGCAAAAGAGGCTGGCTGTTCACAGAGCTCTGTGTCCAAGCACATTAATAGAGAGGCGAAGGGAAGGAAAAGATGTGGTAGAAAAAAGTGTACAAGCAATAGGGATAACCGCACCCTGGAGAGGATTGTGAGACAAAACCCATTCAAAAATGTGGGGGGTGGACTGCAGCTGGAGTCAGTGCTTCAAGAACCACTACGCACAGACGTATGCAAGACATGGGTTTCAGCTGTCGCATTCCTTGTGTCAAGCCACTCTGACAGCGTCAGAAGCGTCTCGCCTGGGCTAAAGACAAGAAGGACTGGACTGCTGCTGAGTGGTCCAAAGTTATGTTCTCTGATGAAAGTAAATTTTGCATTTCCTTTGGAAATCAGGGTCCCAGAGTCTGGAGGAAGAGAGGAGAGGCACACAATCCACATTGCTTGAGGTCCAGTGTAAAGTTTCCAGTCAGTGATGGTTTTGGGTGCCATGTCATCTGTTGGTGTTGGTCCACTGTGTTTTCTGAGGTCCAAGGTCAACGCAGCCGTATACCAGTATCAGTATACCAGGAAGTACCAGTTTAGAGCACTTCATGCTTCCTGCTGCTGACCAACTTTATGGAGATGCAGATTTCATTTTCCAACAGGACTTGACACCTGCACACAGTGCCAAAGCTACCAGTACCTGGTTTAAGGACCATGGTATCCCTGTTCTTAATTGGCCAGCAAACTCGCCTGACCTTAACCCCATAGAAAATGCAGAGGAAGATGCGATATGCCAGACCCAACAAGAAGAGCTGAAGAGCTGAAGGCCACTATCAGAGCAACCTGGGCTCTTATAACACCTGAGCAGTGCCACAGACTGATTGACTCCATGCCACGCTGGATTGCTGCAGTAATTCAGGCAAAAGGAGCCCCAACTAAGTATTGAGTGCTGTACATGCTCATACTTTTCATGTTCATACTTTTCAGTTGGCCAAGATTTCTAAAAATCCTTTCTTTGTATTGGTCTTAAGTAATATTCTAATTTTCTGAGATACTGAATTATCTGAATTATGGGTCAGTTATAATCATCAAAATTAAAAGAAATAAACATTTGAAATATATCAGTCTGTGCGTAATGAATGAATATAATATACAAGTTTCACTTTTTGGATGGAATTAGTGAAATAAATCAACTTTTTGATGATATTCTAATTATATGACCAGCATCTGTATATATATCACTGAGTTTACATTCACACAATTCACATTTATGTTCACAAAGTTTTTATAAGAGCTGATGCAATATTTAAAAATGTGTCATACATTTGTTGCCTGCATGCATCACATTAATAAATCACATACAGCTTCTCAGGGAGAAGGCTAATTTACCTTCACAGTCCCACATGTTTGTGCCGTGAGATCTTTACACAATGCTTTGAAACGCACAATGTGAAATTTCAGAATGAAAGAAAACGCGAGAGGGAGACGGCAAGAGACCAACTTGTTTTCTCTACTCCTCTCTCCCCTTTTTTGTTTTATTTAAGGCTAATTTCCATTTCTTTTGTTTGTGTTGAATTTTGTCTGCATAATTGCATCCAGTCTTATTGCTGCCTGGGGCAGTGTGGATTATGGAGAGGCTTGCCACTGCTTGTAACTTATTGAAGTTTAAAATGATTTTCTGCTCTCCTATGGGCAGCTGATTTGAGCGCAGCGCAGCGGTAACTAATAGATCTAATCTGCTTATAATGAGCCTGTATAACATATTATTTACTCAGCAGAGAACATAGATACAGAGCAGTTTAGCACCACTTTGATAAAGCGACACAAGTGGATGTAGCTGAAACTGTGATGACCTGTGATGTCCTTTGAACCATTCTTGGTGCAAAAAGGATGGAAAAGAGAATGGAAGCATTTTACTGTAAAAAAAAAAGAATTGTTGGTTTAACTTAAAAGATTAAGTTACCTGGTTGCCTTAAAATTTTGAGTTCATTGAAATTAAAAAATTGAGTTAATATAATGAAGGCGATTGGTTTAATCAACAGAAGCTCAAAATATTGTTGTTATCTGAACCACATGTGGTTGATTTGACAAAAGAAAAAAATGTTGTGATAACATATTATGAAAATACAGTGTACTGATTCAATAGCCAAAAGGGTTTTTTAGAGAAATAAGTAAATGTTGTTTCTTCTACAACATATAAAAGGACTCTGGGCAAAAACCTTTTTTCAAATATTTAAATAAGCCCTGCCATCTTCGTTGAGGGAGAGACTTGCTTACCATGTGTTTTGCATAATTAATTTTCTCATTTGCATTCTGCACCCAATCTTTTGTGATTGATTCAAAGAGGTTAGGCTTCACTACAGTGAATATTTTGGAATGGAAAAAATGATGATTTGTTTGTATCTTTGGATGTTATGTTGTTGTTTTTTTTCTCCAGCAGGTTGATAGTATTTCAAAAGAGATATATATGTCCCTCGAGACTGTAATGGATCCATGAGAAATAACGCTTGTCAGAGAATCCATACTTTAACTGAAGTGACAAATGAAATCTCATCAGCACATGATTCCACAATGAACCACCCTCGCTTGAGATGCAGCAGACAGCTTCGGCCTCAGAAAACAACCAAACAAATAGCAGGTCCTTAGGATTGATAAGAGATTTCTCAGCAAAGATTTAGTGAAATCGATTTTTTATTCTTTCAACGGAGAGGAAATTTCCAGTAAAATCGCAGCTGGAGGTACCGTCCGACCGATCAGCTGTGTATCTGAGCTGATTTTAGGCTGTATAAGGAAAACAGGAGACAATTGGTCAAACAAGTACAAGGAAAACATGCACATTTCATACATTTTATCTTCACTGGGTGCAAAGCATTATTTGAATTTGCATGTAGACCTATTACCAATCCTAATTTTAATTTAAAGTGATTTCTCCCCCCACCATCCATTAGTCATGGTAAATCGATAAAAACCCACTGGGAGAATGCTTTGCTAATGACTGGCACACAGTTTCGCTAGAGCACTCATCAGGACTATCTCTCCCTCTTTTATGTTCCCTTTCTCTCTCGCTCTTTCTCCAGGCAGTGGTCCTTAATTGCAATATTTAAAAGAGTGCAAGCACAGGAGAAGTCCCCAGTGTGTTTGACTGTCTGCTACATAACATTATAACTGTACATTTGCAAATGATGTGGGATGGATAAACTTTAGCCAAACATTTAAGTCAGCATGAAATGAAAATTTACTGTAAATGCATGTTGTATGGAAAAAAAAAAACCCATGGATGTTAATCAACTGTTTGGTTAGCGACATTCTTCAAAATATCTTCTTTTGTGTTCAGCAGGAGAAAGAAATTCATACAGATTTGGAACAACTCGAGGGTGAGTAAATGATGACAGAATTTAAATTTTCAGGTAAACTATCCCTTTAAATCCCGCCCCGTCATTCTCGCGTTCATCTGCCTCCACTTTTGAGTGCAACACCTACAACTCAAAATCCAATAAATAAACGATGCATAAAACCAAGTCCCCGCCCTACTTTTTCTTTTTTCTTTTTTGATAATCTTGGATGTACGTCATAATATGGAAAAAGAGTCACTACTTCCATTTCATTGTGGCTTTAAAAAGAAACACTGAAGCCAGTATAATAGTAGCCTACTATTTAATTTTACTGGTTTTGTTTTGCTGGCTTTTATTCGTCCCAGTGGTCTTGAGCTTTGTACTGACACCTACTGGCAAGGATGAATGAAGTTTATTTAATAACTGCTACCAAAAACTTTAAACTTATAGTTTATCTTTTTTTCTCATACTACACACATCTATAAAACTATAGGCTGCATATGAGGATACACTGAAAACATACTGTTTAAAATTACATGTTAAAAATTCCAACTGAATAACTTTTAAAGTAGTTGCTGAGACAAAATAACAACACAGAAAAATCATAAAGCTGACATGAAAAGATTTACCATAAAATACAGTTATTATAAAAATCTGTACAGTTGCCATCTCCAACCCTGCTCCCAAACACACACACACACACACTCACTCATTCATATAATATTTTTTATCTTATTCCATGCCTGAAGTCTATGGTGGATTTCTTAGCTTTATCACTGTTACACAGAAGCTCCTTCTTGGCAACAGTGTGCGAACACTGATAGCCACTAAATGAATTTGGGCTCATGAGATGCACAGACTCATAAATGCCTCATGCACTGATAACTGCATATCTTACCTTGAAGTTTGTCCTGTTCTATAGCCCTGCTACTGTAGAGCCATGTACTCGTGGCTTCCAGAACATCCCAAACATGAAGCAGCCTTGCCATTTTGTCTTTGTAATAATCATTGTGGAATAAAATCTCAGTAAAGCTCTTTATTAATGCTCCTCTTACCTGGTTTTCATCCCTCCTTATTAAACAGAGGGTTTTTCATTTGTAAAGTCTTAATAAAAAGACATTTAAATATACAGTAGATATAATTTTCAAGAAACGGCTGAAGGCGTATAATTTTTGTCAACACTTGACCTGTTAATACTAACACTACTGTTCTATTTTATTTCTATTCTATCTAATTTTTTTAATTTTATATATATATATATATAAAACCTTCCTGGTGTATTGTGCTAGACTAACTGGGACTTGTCACAGCACTTACATAATGTTGCTCTATTGTTGATTTGATTGCTAAAGTCACTTTGGATAAAATCGTCTTTATAAAGAAACATTTAAATATATTATTTATAATAACATTTTAATAATAAAAAAAATACATTAACATCCCATAATTTTAATATCTCGCTCTCAAAGACTTTTCTGTTGAAAATTATTGACAATAATATCGTTTTCACATCATTTGAACAAATTACTTGAGTGAATGATTCATTGACTCTCCCAGAAAGACCCTTGTTTCATTCTTGTTGCTAACTAGCCTTTGTATAACAAGCAATATATGATACATGGGTCAATAGTATTCACAGTAATTTAGTAAGTGCAAAAACATAAAAAAAAGTTTGGAAGTGCCTTTGTTTGTTGTTACTGCATGGTTTAGTTAAGTGCTCTGTTAAGTTAAGTCTTCAGCTGTTCCTTGAACATTGTGATGGTCTCAGCAGATCGGATAGAGGTTGGAATCTCGTTCCATTGCTGTGAAGACCAGATGCGCCGCAACATTCTGGATGGCAAATCTCCAACATGTGACAGATGTCAACATCCCCCAACAAATCTTATACACATGTCTTAGCCCATATTTATACTTTGCAACTTAAGTGAGATTTTTACTTCATAATAATATTCTCAATGTCTGCCCTTACTGCTTCCAAAAAATCAATATTTAAAAAATAATTTTCAAAATATATTTTAGCATTGCTAGCCAGATGCCTGATACTAACAAACAGTGTTGGGGAAAGTTACTTTTAAAAGTAATGCATTACAATATTGCTAAAAAAGTAACTAACTGCGTTACTTAGTTACTTTTTATGAAAAGTAATGTGTTACATTCATTTTGCGTTACTTTTTCTCACCTGGGCTGGGCTGTTTTTTAATAACAAAAAAGTTATATTTTTGGCAAATGTTAAGGCCCTTTCACACCAAAAGTGAAATGAATGAGCCTCAGACTGAAGGAAATTCATAATTACGCCTGAACAGTAGAGGGCGCAACTCAAACAAACCTTTCAGCTGTGCTGCCATTCCGGATTAAAAAAGAATAGAATACAGGAGAAGGAAGTTCAGCACTCTTATTTCTAAATCTAATATAAAGTAATTTTATTATAATTTTATCATTGAAGGTCAGCAGCAAAAACATTGGTTAATAAAGCGAGATTAAATACATATAGTATATTTGAGTAATTTAATATAGTTAATTATTACAGCTTTGTGTAAAATTTCGAGATTGCATTTCACTGTTTTTATTCATTTTGGGGAATACTGAATGTTTTCGTGCACGTGAGATGAGTAAATGCATGTTCACATTTAGTCTAGAACTACAATAACCATCATGTTTACACAGAGCACAACACTTCTGCACTCCCGATTTCTCTCAGCAAGGTGACAAGAGAGCTATCAGTCAATAAATGTGAAAAAGTAACTTGAGTTGCTTATTTGAAAATGTAACTAAGATATTTTGATATTATCAGTAATCTGATTACATAACTCAAGTTACTTGTAAAATCAACACTGCTGATGAACTGTCGTCCTGTTGTTGTTGTTCTCTTTTTTGTTACATGTTTTCTAATCCTTAATCATGTTTGATAGAAACTATTTTGTTTTACTTAAGATTTTAAAACCTTTTGATGTGTCTAATTTTGATTTTGTCTCTAGAAAAAACTCTTAGCTAATAAAGAGAAAAAAGGAAAGAAAATATCACAAAGTCACAGTTTATTTTGCAATTTGCAATTCCTTTTTTCTTTTCTTTTTTTTTAAGAGCTCTTTTTGAAGTAAAGCTTACATAAAGCTAATTTCTGATTTGTAAAAGGCCCAAAACTTCCCCATCTGGAGTTTTGGGGATTACTCAATGACCTGACCTTGACCAACTCCAACCTCTGAGAAAGATCCAGACCCTTAGTGGATGAAATCTGACACTGTGAACTATTTTTTATGCAGAATTTCAGAGAATGTTCTGTGACCTGAGAAATTGAGTTAACCGAGTTAAAGGAACGTGTTTCTCTGTCGAATATTCCTCAGTAAAACACTTAATCACTAGAATCTCATGAGCCACTGTGAAACCAGCCTCACACCAGGTGCTCCATCCTCCCATGATTCCACAAGATTTGCTAAGAGACTTCAAAAGACAGTTGACATTGGGAGTGTTTGACACTTTAACCTAGATTAGTTGGTAGTTAGTTTGGTATCTGCATGTAGAGTTGAGTCGTTTCCACAGCCTCCTCTGGCAGTGATGGGCGTCTGTCTTGCAGCTGTGGAGCTCAGTTCCTCAGGGAGAGAGTGTACTGTTTACACAGGTGCAGCCGCCGGCCTCCCTCATCAACACGCTGAACACATCAGTCTTACTATTTATACTGGCAAGTCCAGCTCCAAAGCAAAGGCATTTTCAGGCAGTGAATTAACCGTGGACATAGCTTTACATGTGCCGTACCCGTTGCAAAGTACTCAGCGCACACACTAGGGCCCAGATGCATACGGGCAAAGCCAACATCTGCATTAGTAATGTTGAAACATTACCCTAATCACCCGAGAGCCTCAACTCTGTAGGGGTGGAAGAATCCAGACACATTGTGAGACCAGAGAAGCCCCTTGACTCGCTAATTTCTGTTGTGACTTGACCTCCGTGGTAATTATCCTTGAACTTTATAAACAGTGGTAGCACAAATTAACACCCATAAATGGTTACCATGTCCAGATGCTGGGGAATGTACTCAGCCTTAACCGACAGAATGTCTTCTGTATCAGAGACCGTATAAGGAAGAGGAGAACAAAATAAAAGGGAGAAATTGTGGCGCTCAATATGGCGGATGTAGTAATGGAAGTTAAATTAATGGTGCTAATTATAATTTTTAATTTTTATAAACAGATCATTTGAATGATGACTTTTTTTTTTTTTTTAAATGCATTTAGTTATTATTTTGATTTGTTCATTCTTCTTTACTAATTTGCCAGCATGTAGTTTTGATAAGACTTCTCAAAAGTAGAATATTTTTTACATGATTTTGTCTCTTAAGCTCACCAAAAATACAGTAAAAACAGTACTATTGTAAAACAATATTACAATTTAAAATAACTGTATTTTAATATATTTTATATGTAATTTATTCCTGTGATGGCAAATCTGAATATTCTGCAGCCTTTACTCCAGTCTTCAGTGTCACATGATCCTTCAGAAATCATTATGCTGATTTGGTGCCTTTGGTGATTTGGAGTTTTTACTGTCACACTTAATCAATTTAATGTGTCCTTGGGTGTCCAAACTACGGCCCGCGAATGAATTTCAAACGGCCCGCAGCTTGTCTATGTGGCCCGCCATACATTATTTACAAATCGTGCAGTTTCACAAAGTCAACACAAGGTGGAAGTACTAGATTTTAGGCCAGGGAAACATTAATGCGCCAAAAACGGAACGAAACAGCGCTACGATTCACAAGCTCACAAATGTGTTTACTTGCTGAGTGTCTCGATCACATGACCACTAAACAGCCAGTGAGAAGTGTTCGGGTTCGACGTAACGTTAGAGGTCTCAGGTAGAAGCTGCAAATCGGTTTGTGATTTAATTCAGTTTAAAGCCAGTTGAAACAGCGCTGACTGAATCAACAACACTAACGTGCAAATCAAGAAAAACATTGTCTGAAATGTAGGTTAATATCTCATTTTATTTCATTTTGTATGAGTAATGAAGGTCAAATTATTATTATTTTTTTGTCAAACTTGCAGTTTTGTGCATTCCTATTTGTATATGTTTAAAGACTAAATACCATAAAGCCATTCTAGATATAGAAACAATATTTTTACTTTTTACCATGTAGTGAGGTGCCATGTGTGGTTTTACCTGCAATAATCTAATTAGAGTACTTTTTAATTTAAATAAGAATAGAGTTCTAACTCTGTAATAATATTTAAATTTCACCCTTTAAAAACGAGGTTGTTAAAAGTTTTACAGATATTGTTTGTGTATTAAATTTACATCTGTGTCCTATCTCAAGCTACTCTACTGTCAGCTTCAAGAAACAAAACATGTCATTTCTATTTTATATATATATATATATAAAATAGAAAAGGAACCGGCCCGCAGATGTGTCCACAACATCGAATCTGGCCCCCTTTTAAAAATGTATAGACACCCCTGCTGTAGATCGTACATTAGCCAGATTAGATTGATTAGAAATATAGGTGACACTTTAAAATAAGGTTTCATTAGTTAACATTAGTTAAAGGCACAATGTGTAAGATTACACTGAGTGAACGCACAGAGTAACGTTATAACTTAACTTTAAAAACACTCAAATGTATTTAGTATGATTGTTTTAACCAAGTAAAACAGCGCTGCGTTATCCCGTAAAAAAATGACTGCAGCATAAGATTAATAAAAGCTCCACTGGACTCCCGCGGCTCTCGGCCTACCCTTCTTCATACCACAGTATGAACTTTAAAAATGTAATACATTATCTCATCCATGAACATAATTTCTTCCTAAATCCACTGAATTCCTTTCCATCGGCTGTGGAGGTGAAGACGACAACTGCCGTGATTCCATGCTCGTTCACAGCTAAGCCTTTGTTTTGAATAAGCGACCACTAGTGGTGAAAATTACATATTGTGCCTTTAACTACTTTAGTTACCATGAACTAAGAATGAACAATACTTCTACATTTTTATTAATCTTAATGTTAATTTCAACATTTACTAATACATTATTGAAATCAAAAGTTGTATTTGTTAACATTAATTAATGCACAGTGAACTAACATGAACAAACAATGAACGCCAGTATTTTTATTAACTAACATTAACAAAAATAAAAAAATAAGGCTACTGTAACAAATGTATTGCTCATTGTTAGTTCATGTTAGTTAATACATTAAATAATGTTAACAAATAAGACCTAATTGTAAAGTATTACCGAAATATACAACATGTTTTGAAAAAGCAGTTTAGGATTTTTTTGCTCTTTCCTTATTCAAATAAATAGGATCTGCTCTTATATGCCTGTTAACACAAAAAATAGTTGCTCACAGGACATCAACACAATGACCGCAGAGTGAACTGGATTTTGGATGTACGCTGCGGTTTCAAATGTCTTAATCAGGAACATTCAAGAGCACTCTGACTGGGAGTAAAGGGGCCCAAACATTATTGAAATTAATTTCTTCTTTGTTTTACTCTCCCCAACTGGCTACATAGGCAAAAAGCATTACTCTCGATCTGCTTGCGCGTTTGTTTATATTGATTTGCCGTGTGTGCATTCACGGCTCTCTTGCCAACTGTACGGTTGCCAAGGCGAGCAGGAGCGAACGCGGCAGGCTCCGGGCCCTGTCAACAGCTGTGTCACATATGCCGCTGATCGATATAAACAAACACGGTCGCCCCCACACGAGACACGATTGACAGGTATGATTCATCTCGTGCCACCGGAGGGTGGAGGAATAATAAGTACAGATAGATCATCACCCGTCCCAGGGAAAGAGCGTCGAGGTTAGCGGGGGACACGGGCGAGATCATTCGCCTCCCACGGCAACACGCGCGACTCCCCGCACACGCCGCCGCAGCGAGAGCAGATTAAAGCTGCGTGATTCCGCCAGTTCTTTAATTCCAAAAGTTCCACACTGTCTGACTCGGAATAGATAAATTGGTGCACTAGGCTCATCAGTGCGCTGAGGTTACTGTAGAGAGTATTCAACAAAGTCAGTGGGGAGGATTACTCAAGTGTCAGAAGGCAGCGCCGCCGTACTTAGCGGAGGCTTAAAGCGCAGTACATTTGGGACTGGTATGTCTCAGTACTCTAAGACGCATGGGCCCTGACAGTGGCACGGCACACGATGGGGAGAGCCATTTCAGCCGTGATGAGAAGTAATGGTTTGAAACAATATTCCCTCGGGGCCTCAAATTGAAACCCGAAACTGTGATATTGTTTCATCCCAGCGCAATTTGAAATGTCAAAATGACTTTGGCGAATTCGATCCAGTGAGCACCCAATGGCTGTTGAGAGCCATTTGGAGAGGCTCCATAATACACATCATCTACACATGCAGATTCCCATGGATGACACACTTATTGTGTTGGATCATATACAGTATTGCACTGTTCCATGGAGAGTGGGAATTGTTGATTATAGCCAACACAGCTAGATGTATTTGTGCTTAACTACAGAGGAGACATTACTGCTGGGAATTACACTCTGTGATGTCTCCACTAATTCACATCAGTTTTTACTGATAGAAGCTTATTTTATTTCCCTCTCATGTATTAGATAAGTAGGAGACTGTGGCTGGCGGTCACAAGGGCTTCATCACTGACTTTGGATCAAAAGTTCAGATGCATAAATGATTGCCTTCTTTATGTTAAAAGGTTAGTTCACCCAAAAATGCAATTTCTGTCATTAAGTACTCACCCTCATGTCGTTCCAAACCCGCAAGACCTTCGTTCATCTTCAGAACACAAATTAAGATATTTTTGATGAAATCCGAGAGGTTTTTTATCTCCCATGTAAAGCAACGACATTACCATATTCAAGGTCCAGAGAGGTAGTAAAGACATCGTTAAAATAGTCAATGTGACTACAGTGGTTCAACCTTAATGTTATGAAGCGACGAGAATACTTTTTGCGTGCAAAAACAACCAAAAATAACGACTTTATTCAACAATTTTTCCTCTTCCCTGTTAGTCTCCCACACAGTTGACGCAGTGAATGCAGTGCAGAGCTTACGTGTTTACGTCCAAACACCGGATTTAAAAACCATACAATTACATTGAAATCAGCATGAAATGGAAGTTGCCTTTTCTTCTTTATTGTGACATATATCGGCTTATTGAACAAGAAAATGTAGGGCGGGACTTGATTTTGTCTATCAGGAATTGATTGGATCATTGTATTGTTGTGGTTTGCTATTGCTGTGATGTCATGTGACTGACAGGTTGTCCTGCCCTTGTACCAGTAAACACATCATCATAGAAAAGAAGAGATGTCACTGCATGAGGGTGGGGAAGTGATTTTGAGTGAAGGTTTTGAGGGCACATGAATTAAAGAAAAATAATGATGTGCATAGATAAATAATTTATAATAAATACTGCAATATTCCATTCACGAGTTCACACGTATATGAAATCAGATGTATTAAAATTTGCTTATTTGGCGTGCTGTCCGGGGGAGGGCTCCAAGCTCGGAAAATTGGTCCGAACTCTCCTTGACTGGGATAGAAAACCAGCCAAGAGTGAGGTGATGGGGTGGTGGAGGGATGCTGTGAAACTGTCATGGGACAGAGGTGTTGGAAGGCTATATTTATACTGGCTTCCTCTTGTGCTGACTGGTACCTGAACATTCTCCTCCCAAACTTTGTTACATAAAACTTCATTTTAAAAAAGAACTGTCAATTTTGATTTCATGGTGACTTTAATGCAAGTGATAACTATATACTAAACTATATAAGGTTTAACTAATTTGCTAAGAAAGGGGTATTTTTCATCATGTTAGGTCAACTCAAGTTGTCACATTAATTTCCCATAATTTTTCCATAATAAAAGGGGTAACCTGATCCTACCCCTTTATCTGCATTATTCATGAGAATGAACTCTTTTAATCCAATCACTGTGCTGTATTATGCATGAGATTGCATTACAGCAGAGAATTCAGATGTTGCAAAAAAACATTTCAACGCTTTTGTTAAACTCTGTTGCCATAATTTTGCATATTCTCTTTCTCATTCTTTGTTGTTAGTAATCTTAAATAATTAGTTTAAAGATCATTTCAGTAGCACTTAATTTTACAGTCCTGTTCCCTATGTATTTACTTGTAATAGTAACTGCAATAACAGGGTAATAACTAGGTACTAACCCTGAACCTACCTCTAAACAGTTCGCCCAAAAATTTAAATTTTGTCATTACTTACTCACCCTCAAGTTGTTCCAAACCTGTATGACAAAAGAAGATATTTGAAAGAATGTTGGTAACCAGACAGTAGACGGCACCCATTGACTTCCATAGTAGGAAGTCAATGGGTGCCGGGGTTTATAAAAAAAAAAATAAAAAAAAACTATTGAAGTCAATGGGGCCCATCAACTGTTTGGCTACCAACATTTTTTAAAACAAAATTTTTAGGTGAACTATCCCTTTAATCCAAGTAGTTTCCTAGGTAAGTGCACGCTGTATAATAAAGTGCAACCATAATTTCTGTAGTCCACAACAATGGTTTGATTTTACTGAATGTAACCCATTTCATGAGTTGTTTCACTGTTTAACAACTTACTGGTTTGATAATACATTTTTATAATTTGTGGAAGATGGCTTTTTTTATTTTTGTATGGTATTTCATATTTTAAATAAAACTATGCCTCAAAAAAATTATGTCAGTAATAAACAGCCTGTTCCCAATGTGACAACAATAACTAATATATACAAAATATTAACATTTTCATCACATGAATAAATATACATATAATTTATTCATGTGATGAAAATAATATTTTATATATAAAAATAATTTTACTAGCTTTTTTAAATCCAAAACTCCAGAGAAGAATAGACTTTCACTGGGAAATTTTCACTGGAAAAAAAAATCTATGACAACTAGCCCTGGTGTCCATTGTCTGTACACATATATTTGCACAGTATACTAGATGGTTATGTAAGTTGGGTAGAATTTATCTGTTTTTTAAAACACAAGGAATTGCAAATAATACCAGTGGACAGCTCAATCAAACACACTCTCACATCAATATGAGAGTTAGCAGGCATTTTTTTCATCTGCATCAAGTACATGTAAAGTCCCCTTCAGCAAAGATCACCATTATAATTAATTGAGTGTGCCATTTAATCAGGAGGGCATTTAGATATGTTTGATTAGAGGACTGAAATCAGAGCCATTGTGTGGAGTTCTCATTATTCTCTTGAGACTGACTGCAGGAGTCCAGTGTCACACTGAGAGTTCAGACGCTCTCACATGGCCATTTCATGACGCTGACTTGACAATCAGGATCTGGCATCAGTGATTTTGTGATGAAGACAAAAGTGAAATATCATAGAGAGCACACACACACACACACAAATGTGCTAATTTCCTCAGATTCTAATGAGTTTAATTAAAGCTTTTCATTATATTCTAAAGGGTCTAGTGCACAATTGCTTTGTCATCTGTACACTTGGCCTGATTAACTTTTTTAGTTTTTTCTCTCTTTCTTTTCTCATCTCTCTGTTTCTTTTTTTTTTCTCTGTTTGTCTTCCCTTTTCTATATTTCTGTCTTTATCCCTAATTCTTAAAGGCTTATGAAACCCTTTCAATATGTTAACAGACATGTACAGGTTGCACATCACTGAAAATAATGTCATTATGTTTATTATTAAGTGGAAAGTGTTTTAGTTTTTCTGAGCCATTTTGCTCTTCTGGTTTTAAAGCAAAGTCAAACCAACATCATGAAATGTGAGGTATATGCATTAATTCAGAGTCGTGACTGGCTGGAGAGTATGTATCTACATCATCAGTTACTGAGCTTTTCTCTGCATTATTCATGAGAATGAACTCTTTTAATCCAATCACTGCGCTGTATTATGCATGAGATCACATTACAGCAGAGAATTCAAATGTCGCAAAAGATAATTTCAGTGCTTTTGTTCAGCTCTGTTGCCTGTTCGTTGTTATATGCATGCGTTGTAAAGGCTCTGATATACTTCAAGCTAAATCAAAGAATGAACTGGTGTGATGTCTTTTCACAACAAAATGAGGCAAAAAGGAAGTTCACTGGGAGTTTGTTTCAGGAGTTCGAAACAGCTTGAAAAGTTTGATCTGGCTGGTAAACATCTTCAAACTACTACTGTGATTACGTAATAGGTAGATGTGCTCTGGGGCTCCGCCTTTTCTGACGTGGAAATCTTCTCCAGTTCATTGTCAGACATGAGTAAAACCATGAACACACTGGAAAGCTGATTTGTAGCTGAAGCTGTCATTCTTAATTTAAAGAGACACTGACACTGTTTTTCATGTTCAAGGCCCACTGAAGTGCCTTGGAAGTGCAGCATTATTCAGTGTGTTGACGTAATTCCACTGAAACAGGAAGACAGGATGGGACATATCAAACAGCTCCTCCCCTTTTTAAAAATAGGCAATAATGTTTTGTTTATATCACAGCTCAGCCAGAGATGTTGAGCCTCAGTTTCCTTCTAATGTCTAACCATTTCTCCTTCTAATCTCCATATCACTTTAAAATATAGCATTCTGTGTAGAATTCAATTGGGTCCGATACGTTTTGTGGTCTCTGCCGACTCGCACATATGATCCGCTCTGTGCTCTCATGTCTCTGGACCGGAGCAGACTGTGCGCACATTGCAGCAGTTCACGTGACACTAAGGTGAAACCAGACTTCATTCGCCTCAATGGAAAGCATATTTACACTGTCTTAATTGTTCCCTATGCCCTATATAGTGCACTATGTGCCATTCAGAATGTAGAAAATAGTAAATGTGTGAAGAAGTGACCAATTTTAGCCGCAGTTTCAGCGTCTATTTATAATGTAGGGGGCGGGACGCTTTAGATTCTAGAGAACATTTGATTGGACAGAAAAAATGATGAGAAGCTGAAGTGCAGAGGGATGTCATCAAAATCACTGATCCATATTGGCGGAAGTGAGTGACTAAGTTTTGAACGCTTATATCTTCTAAATACGAATTTTGTCATTGTTTTGGAGCACACTAACTTATAGATAACAGTAAGGCTATCATATTTATACTGAAAACACTTGCAAAGCAGACCAAAAAAGTAACTATGACTTTATTCTTTGTGTTAAACTGATATGTGTCATTTGTTCAGAGACTGTAGTGCTAATAAGCCTAATGAAATATTATTACATATTTTAAATCTTTAAATGTTTAACCCACCAATACTAGCTATAGCGACCAAAAGTATAGTAAATTAATGACCTCTAGCGAGAAAATCACTGTGTCAACAGGCATCACAGATTTCATTTCATCTTAATCCTGAAACAGGAGTATTGATCAGATTTTACAGAGAATTTATTTAATGGTCATATAATATTTGTTCTTAGATTATTAATGATTAATGGGCAAGTTGCAAACTCAATAGACATAAGTCAAAAGCGTGCATCACAAAAGCCAAATACCAACTTCATCATGGACCAGCGTTGACTTTTTATTTTTCTATTAGCTGCTGTTCTGCAAGAGGAGACACAAACGCAAAACAGAAAACCATGATTTATTTGTTTACTTTACTCTCCAGTCATTGTCTAATGAAACCACTCCAATTACAGTTTAATGTGACTTAATGCACACATTCTGTCTTCAAATCAGCCTCTGTAATGGCTGTAATATACATATTAGACAGTTTAATTAGATGGCACTTTAATTGTCTTCATGCAGTCCTCCATTAGCAGGTCTTTGGTTTGGTGCTGTGCTAGAGTGGGAGCTGTACTTTCTTTGCCTCAGATGGAGAGATTATTCTAAAGCCATTTAAATGCTATATAAACCTAGCCTGTGGGGCAATGCATAATGGCAAATGTATGAACAATGAGCCATCAGCTATATTTGCCTGGCGTTGCCATGGTTAACAGTCAAGACGGTCCATTGTGCTGCACTCTCAGTATTTCAAAACTGCAAAATTATTGGGACTCAAGATGTGTATTTGTACTCCACAGATGCACTCTCAGTGGAATATAGTGGTAAAATGCAATGCTTGTTTCCAAATACTCAAATAACCTACAGAGGCAGAATTGTGGATCCCAGAATGCATTGCAATGAGCTTAGTGAAAAATAAACACAACAGATATGTTAATTATATATATATACTTATATGTGATACAGAGAAGTGTTAATAAAAACAGTTTTTATTTTTGTAGTTTTATTTAAAATTATTATTTTATCCAGTGATATTTTTTTTTTTTTATCACTGATTTTGGATCAGAAATTCAACTGCACAAATGCTTTTCTCTTGGTTGATTTCAAACACAACTTTAAAATTCAATATACGTCTGGGTCAACAAGGCAACACAATTAAACTACATTAAGGCAAGGGATAACTATGTAATGAACTGATATTTTTAAAGTGGATGCTATGAAAGAAGTATTTTCATTATCATATCGGGTCAACTCTAGTTGTAATATTAATAAAAATAGTTCAATATAATTAAGTAAAATTAAAGAAAATTTATAATTTTATCCAATGATTATATTTGTGTGTGCTATGGGTTTTTATGCTGCAAAAATTCAACATATTTTTGTCTAATTTAAAAAAAAATATCTAAAAGTATTTTAATTGAGAGAGTATGGGTGTGTCAGTCAGTAGCAAAGACTTTTACATTGAAAGGACTGACTTGTTGTGAACACGGAACAAGACTCAACTGATAAATGCTTTGACTAGCGCTGTCAGTCATGGAAAAAACCCTTAACTGTTAAAAGGACAGGATAATACATCAGACATTTAAACAGATATTTTGTTATGTAAATAGGACTGACCTGAAGGAAAATGCTAAATCTGAATGCAGGTAATAAACTCGCTCACTCGATCTCTTTCTCACAATATTCTACATAATACAGAAGCTTCAATGAACAATATCAGTTGAGAACATACAGTTTACGTTGCTAAGGGTGTTGTGTAGTGATACACAGAACCATTAGGTGAAGCGGTCATGAATAAAACACAGCTATTGACCAATCAGAATCAAGGACACGAACTAACCATTTTAGAAAAACTACAAAAACGACAAATCAAAACATATTAAGAATTTGTTTTGTAGTGTTTGTGCAGTTAGCTTAGCAACATGCTAAGATCATAACATCAAACTCTATTAAAATCAGTTGCAGAGATGTTGCCTATGAAAACTATTCCAAATCATCACCTATGAGGTTTGATGGTTAGTATGATGCCTTAGAAGGAAGCTGCCTAAGGCCCCATTTACACTAGTGAGATTTTGTTTTAAAACAGCGTTTTAAAATGAAAACGATCCTCATCTACACTGGCTCTACACGACCAGCGTTTAACTGCACAATGGTTGCTAAAAAGGACAACAAAGCCAGCAAAGATTGCAGTTCAGTCTCCATGTTATTGTTTACATGGTCATCAAGGATATGCAGAGCGAATGTGGACAGCCACGCCATCGTTTTTCAAAAGTCTCTGTTGTGGTCCATTTTCATTGAAATGCAACCCTGCTGTTTTCAAACTAAAACGGGCTCTGCAGCGTTTCAAAAGTCTCTGTTTTCGAGGGGGCGAAAACACCGGAGCCCTGACAGCAACATAGTGTCGGCCCAGATCCAGCCCACAACTGGTTCGTGTGTAATCCACATGTACCAGATGTGGGCCGGATCTGGGCCACACTATGTTGCTGTCTGGGAGTAGTGTAAACAGAAGGCGGAACCATAGCAAAAGTTATGCGTTTTTAGTATAAGCAAGCCTTTGGTGTCTCTTTTTATTTTTCTCACAGAAGACGGATACTGTAACAGAAATTCTGCAGGTCATTAATAACAACAACAAACAAGAGAGGGAGATGACTTGCAAACACTGTGTAGATGAGGCGTTAAACGTTTTGAGGGCTTATAATGGGTTTGGAGAGTGACCTAAGCCTCCAAAGTATAGCTCTCACAGGCCAGTCAGTCTCAGATACTCAATCTTTGTTGTGGCCTCACCTTGGAAATGAGTTCTTCCATAGGAACATCATCTCAAATCATCATCTGCATGTGTAGTATCCCATAGCGCTTCCTCCCAGCCAGGTTGACATGCCCTAAACACACGGCTGTCAGCGCACAGCCATAGGGCCAACAGCTGGTCTTCACATTGGCCGGCGAATGACTAACACATGTAGCAGTGCTGAATCTAGAAAACGATCACTACTGTACGCATGCTGTAACAATCACACTCACGCCAACACACTTCCACACATCAATGGACTTTATGTGCAGAAAAAGGAGGTCTTTGAGGCATTCAGTGGTTGCCAAGGTGGTCTTGCATCTCCCATTTAAAGTGCAAAATGATTTGAGTTCAGACACTAATTTTGCTGACTTTTTAAACACATTTTCTCCTTCCATGACCCAGACAGAGCGGGAGGCACCGACATTGGCATCACTTATTCCAGTGGAGAGTGATGTCAGAAACAAATGGACTTCCCATGTGCACTCAAGTCAATTGCGAGTTCCAAGAACAACCCGCGGAGATGTGAAGAACTGATGTTCCTCTATCCAGCCTTACACCAGATTACTGTCAAAAACTGGAGAACTCGCAAAGAGGTACACTGATGAACAAATCAGGTCTCGTTTTGCCCTGAAGTCTGAGCTAGTCCTAAATACACAGTGATGTACTCACAATGGAAATGTCTGGATCACTCAATTTGCTTTTGTCATCATGTCTTTATAGCCCATGAAACTTGTGGTTAAACATATTTTGCCTGCTCAGATATATACATTCAGTATGTTACTCTGATCAGATTTCACATAAAACCCTTAAAGTCTGCATAAAACGGAAGTTGCGATAGTCTTTTCTTCCCTGATGTATATCAGAAATAATATAAAAAATAATCTGAAACAATGAAACTTGATTTTGTCCATCAGGAACTGATTGGATCATTGCTACTGCTGTGATCTCATATGATTGACAGGTTGCCCCACCCTCATGCTAGTAAACGCATCATCAGAGAAGTCACTGCAAGATGGAGGGGAAGTTATTTTAATTAAAAATTACGAGGGCACATGAATTTAAAAAAAATAATGATATGCATGGACAAACATATACAAATACATACACACCATGTCTTCCCCAAAGACTTTATATATAGAAAGACGGTGCACTCGTATTATTATTATGAGAGAAAGTGCAATGCACAATAT
Source organism: Elopichthys bambusa (assembly GCA_037101425.1). Lineage (NCBI taxonomy): Eukaryota > Metazoa > Chordata > Actinopteri > Cypriniformes > Xenocyprididae > Elopichthys > Elopichthys bambusa. The sequence goes on from CM074448.1 coordinate 8,433,693, forward strand.
TGCGGAATAAGTCCCGCCTCCTAAATAAGAGCCAATCGCCGACTGGTAAAGTCATTGCATCATTGTTAGAAGCTCTGGTTCCTATAGAAACAGTCAGACGTGCGCTTTCTATAGAGACGCGCAAGTAGGACTGTGCATGCGCATTAGCTTAAAAATAAAAGTTTTTTTTTTTGTCATGATTTGAGTATTTAGAAACAAAATTTATGAGACAGTTGTTGTCAGATTTAATTGGTGACTTCAAATATGACACCCAATCGAAAGCTTGGTGAACAGCTTTGGAGAATTTGATGTTTCCCCATTCAAAGAGATAGGAGCTGCACTTGCATGCCCGAGAGACATTTCAAAAGATGGCCGCCGTGTGAAATGACTTGTCTTAAAGGGACTTTGGTCTTCCCTCAACTCTGTCTCATTTTTTTTCATGTGGTGTGGAGGAAAAGTGTCTTGCATCTAGGTTTTTCTTCTTTTTTTTTTTTTTTGGTCTGTTTAGAATTTTTTTACATTCTGTAATGTTTCTGTAATAATTCATATTTGCAATAAAAAAAACCAATACTATCCTTATATTACCATTTTATTTATTAACTCCAATTTACATCACAGCGTTATTAGATATATACATTTTTTTTACTTTTTACATTTCAAAAATATAGTAAATGCGGGATAATTAGTTGTATCTCAATCAGGATAATTAGTGTATTTTTTATCATCTCTCTATCTTTTTTTCCCCTATAATTATTAACTATTAATTAGTCACCCTCTTTTCAGACCATTAGACAAAAAATCCTTGGAACACTGAAAAAAAATGTGTTTCATGATGCAACCATTTATTTCACTGAATAATATTTATTTAATTTTATATTTGGACAGTTGATTGTTTTCTTATCCAAAACAATTCAAAGCAACCAAATCTACTGAAGTTCAGCATATTTAGCTTGATATATATATATATACAGTGGGTACGGAAAATATTCAGACCCCCTTAAATTTTTCACTCTTTGTTATATTGCAGCCATTTGCTAAAATCATTTAAGTTCATTTTTTTCCCTCATTAATGTACACACAGCACCCCATATTGACAGAAAAACACAGAATTGTTGACATTTTTGCAGATTTATTAAAAAAGAAAAACTGAACACACATGGTTCTAAGTATTCAGACCCTTTGCTGTGACACTCATATATTTAACTCAGGTGCTGTCCATTTCTTCTGATCATCCTTGAGATGGTTCTATACCTTCATTTGTGTCCAGCTGTGTTTGATTATACTGATTGGACTTGATTAGGAAAGCCACACACCTGTCTATATAAGACCTTACAGCTCACAGTGCATGTCAGAGCAAATGAGAATCATGAGGTCAAAGGAACTGCCTGAAGAGCTCAGAGACAGAACTGTGGCAAGGCACAGATCTGGCCAAGGTTACAAAAAAATTTTTGCTGCATGGCCTCCATACTCTAAGCGGTATGTGTGGAGAAAACCAGGCACTGCTCATCACCTGTCCAATACAGTCCCAACAGTGAAGCATGGTGGTGGCAGCATCATGCTGTGGGGGTGTTTTTCAGCTGCAGGGACAGGACGACTGGTTGCAATCGAGGGAAAGAAGAATGTGGCCAAGTACAGGGATATCCTGGATGAAAACCTTCTTCAGAGTGCTCAGGACCTCAGACTGGGCCGAAGGTTTACCTTCCAACAAGACAATGACCCTAAGCACACAGCTAAAATAACGAAGGAGTGGCTTCACAACAACTCCGTGACTGTTCTTGAATGGCCCAGCCAGAGCCCTGACTTAAACCCAATTGAGCATCTCTGGAGAGACCTAAAAATGGCTGTCCACCAACGTTTACCATCCAACCTGACAGAACTGGAGAGGATCTACAAGGAGGAATGGCAGAGGATCCCCAAATCTAGGTGTGAAAAACGTGCTGCATCTTTCCCAAAAAGACTCATGGCTGTATTAGATCAAAAGGGTGCTTCTACTAAATACTGAGCAAAGGGTCTGAATACTTAGGACCATGTGATATTTCAGTTTTTCTTTTTTAAGAAATCTGCAAAAATGTCAACAATTCTGTGTTTTTCTGTCAATATAGGGTGCTGTGTGTACATTAATAAGGGAAAAAAAATGAACTTAAATGATTTTAGCAAATGGCTGCAATATAACAAAGAGTGAAAAATTTAAGGGGGTCTGAATACTTTCCGTACCCACTGTATATATATATATATATATATATATAGTTTTACTTTCATTTGGCTTTAGCACCAAAGCTAGAGATTTAGTTTATGCCATTTTTCAATATGATTTAATGTATGTCAGGTCCACAGCCAGTATGACGTTTGTTATTGAAAGCAGAGACACTTTGATTGAATTCCCTTGTCCTCAAAACCTGGCAGAGATCAAACATAAAAGGTGCTCGACATCAGAGAGAGCAAATTGGCCCTGCGCTGGAAGGATTGGTCCAATCAACCTCCAACCGTATAATTAGTAATTAGATTGGGATTAAAGTCAACGCAGAGTGGAAGAGCGTGGCCAATTCAAATCAGCATATGAAATGTGATTAAATTAATGGGAAAAATTGAAATATTAATGTTCAGATTTGCAGCCGGGTCCCAGGTCTCGGCCATCAGTCATGAGCTGTTTGAACTGTTCTTAATTACTGACTCAGAGGGAATAGAATGGGAAAGGGAATACTCTGATGCTGCCTTTCTCTTCTTTTCTCTGAGTGCAGGGCAATGCATAGATCTCCATCTCTGGCAGAAGCTCAATGCTACTGTAATTGTGCCAGGCTCTGAAACAAATACCTCCTTTAAGCGTTGGCTAGCTCTGTGTCCTATCCAGAAATGATACGACAAGTTTGCAGCGACAACAAAAATGTACTGTAGTGTTCTCTAGTCTCACTATTTTCTGTGAAGCTGCTTTGGAACAATATTTATTGTGAATATTGCTGAACAAATACATCTGAATTGACGTAAAAACAGTTCTCTTATAAAGGGGTTAAAAGAATACAAACATATTAAGTATTTTTCACATAATATTTCTATAGTTTGTTTGGATTTCAGCATAATGAAAAATAAAAGCCAATCATTTGATTTTAGACAGAATATATCAAACATCAAGCTTAAACTATTGAGTACATTTTAAAGCTGTGAAATCCTTGAAATATACCTTATGAATAAGTAAAAATAAGTATAACTGAATACCTACATTTTACAAATTAAATACATTGTATAACCCAATGAGTTAAGGTCAAATCATTTGAGGAATCCACTATTTATTATTGCAAACTTATTCCATTTGAATTCATAAATACATGAACACTGACTTATAACAATAGTGCACATACATATGCTATAACTAGCAAATATCACCACACTGACATGCAAATATTTTGACTGAAATTTACCGATGTATGATGTAGGAGGTATGACGTAGGTGTAGTGTAAGTTTAGGTAAGAACTGACGCAGAAGCGCGGAGTGTAGAGCAAAACAAACTTTAGAAGTCTGAAACTTTTAAAGAAAAATGCCAAACCACACCATCCTAACACAAACATCATAAGTCATATGTCGGGTCAGAGGTCAACCTTCCATCGAAACTCAACTCTCTTGTGAACGTGATTATTTGGAAGCCAGTGATTATAGTTTATAAAGTTTTAAATATAAATATTTTTCTTACAAAAACCAATCACTTCGCTTCAGAAGGCCTTTATTAACCCACTGGAGTCAAATGGATTACTTTTATGATGGATGGATGTGCTTTTTGGAGCTTCAAAAACACTTTTTAGTGCCAAATGCCATTACAAAGCTGGGAAGAGCCAGGATATTATTTAATATAACTTGTAATATAAATGTGTTCAGCTGAAAGAAGAAAGTCATATACACATAGGAAGGCCTGAGGGTGAGTAAATTATGGGATAATTTTAACTTTTGGGTGAACTATTAACTATTGGGTGAACTATTGGGTGAACTATTCCTTTAAAGCATGTTAACCTATTCTATTACACCCAATAATCGTACAATTTTTAACTTTTAAAGTAGCATATGACCTTTTAAAGGTAGTATAGCATAATATTGTGATATTTACAAAGTCACTGAATTTTTTTTTTTTAGAGTGTATTATTTCACAATATAAATAGGTGTGGAAAATATATATGCCTTTAGATTTCACAGGGGGATCATCATAATTGGGGTCCTTAGCATAAAACGCTAATGCTATTATTACCACTTTGCGACTAAAACTAATTTAAATTCACAGGAGCAACAAAGCAACTGCCTCCATTCTAAACAGTTCACTTTGCACAATGTACATTTCTGCTGCCTACCTTGTAAAACTGCCCTTCTGTGGCGCTCTCTGCAAGTTTTAATGCGGAAGTCAAACCAGCGCATGCCGCTAACGTTAAAGTCCTGATGCGAGTCATGTGAACAGGCTTTAAGTTGCTCATTTATTCCTAAGTTCCTCATTTGACTCTGTCGATTCCCAAACAGAGAAAGCAGCAGAGAGAAGCCCATAGTTTCAGTGGGCCAGACACACGGTCACGAATCAGATATTCCGTTGTCATTTTACCTCTTGCACAGAGCCATTTCAAAGTGTTGGCAAGGTCATAATACGCTGCTCTCACAAATGGCTAAAGGCAATTTAGCAGAGAGTGAGGATGTGTGGGGGGAAGAGGTACTAAGGCTCTTTGATTTCAGCAGTAGGGGACCAGGCGAATGTACAATTAGCCCTTTTGACCATTTCACTTTCATATTAAGTTCCTGTCAAACATCAGCACAGGCTCAAGTTGAAAGTTTCATCATGAAATATGCCATTGGTGTGCCAAGATAAAAGGATTAATTCTTAACTTTATGACTATCATTAACATATACAAGGCTGAATGGAATTAATACACGGGTTTCTTATGTGAAACTTTTCAAAGTTCAACTGACAACCATAAATTTCGAAATTGCCAAAAGGTATTGCTCATAAGACGTTAAAATAACATTTTCAGTTTCATTAAGACATGGAAATAAAACCATGAATTTTCCTTTTTGCTTCACCTATAAATAACTTAGGGCTGCCAGAACAATGCGATAAGAGTAAAGAGTAGTAAGTACCCCATGCTGAACGTGATTCAGCTTTTAGAGATTTATGCCATGCAGTATCAGTGTCAGTTTGTTTTACTACTTATTTATTTATGTGATTTATGCTAGTTTTTGAGCATATATAATGTATCTCATTTATAATAGATGTAAACCTAAAACATTGTGTGATATGTAGAAAAATTACGCACCAATATTTAATGTTCTCAACATTTACTCACCCTTATGTAATTTCAAATCTGCATGACTTACTTTCTTCCTCAGAACACAAAAGACGACAGAAGAACTGTATATCTTAAAAATAAAGGTTCTTTAATGACATATACTATGGTTCCACAAAGAACCTTTAACATCCATGGAACCTTACCATTACTCTAAAGGTTCTTTATAGTGGAAACAGGTTCTAGATGTTTTTCACATGGTTCTTATAAAGGTGTAAAATTTAGCGGCATCTAGCGGTGAGACTGCAAATTGCAATATAGAGACGCTACGGTGGCCAACACAGGACAAATATGTCGTCATCTGAGACACAGAGAGTAGCTAGTCAAGCAAACGCGATCTGTAGAGCAGTTTGTCCGTTTAGGGCTACTGTAGAAACATGCCGACGCAAAATGGTGACTTAACATGTAAGGGGACCTGTGGCGTATGTAGATAGAAATGGCTCATTCTAAGGTAATAAAAACATAACGGTTCATTATGTAAGGTCTTTATACACTGAAAACATAGTTATGTATATTATATTGCATTTCTGTCAATAGATCCTCCTTAAATTTACACATTGCACCTTTAAGAACTGTTCACTGTAATGTTATTTTGGGAACCAAAAATGGTTCTTTAATGGCTTTGCTGTGAAACCCCCCTGTTGGAACCTTCATTTTTAACTCTTTCCCTGCCATTGACAAGTTTTTCTGTCATTTATAACAACGCTTCCTCACCATTGACAAATTTTTCCGGCAATCCGTATTTTCATTCTTCGCTGTTATGGATCTTCTGAAATAGTACAACATCTCCGGATCCGAAGAAAAAGATCTGCGTAAACCAGAAGGCACAGACAGAAGTTGGTTGCGAACAACTAAGCTAACGTGATCATCAATCATTCAACAGCATATAAATCAAAACTGCCTATACTGTTACTGAGAAAAATGTTGAACCCACGAAGAAGGGTTCAGGACTGTGCAAGCTTTGGGGGTGCTGATGAGTTTGATCTACTTAATCTATGTTTTGATCATATTCTGAAGTCTTTGACAAAAATGTGATTTTCTCAGCTTTTCTCAGCAGTTTCCAGCCAACTTAAAAATAAAAATAAAATGCTGGTGAGGAAATAGTTAAGAGTGTGGGGTCCAAAATAGAAGTATAAGCAAAAATATTTGTGATAAAACAAATTTATATTAAAAAGAAATAATAGTTGTTCTTACTTCAGCAAACACAAAGTTACTTTGTTACTACATCTATTCGAACAGGCTCTGTAAAAACCTAGATTTTCAATATACTTATTGGAAAGATGGTCATTTTCTTCCTTTTTCCTGTTTGGAAAAACTCTGAATCTAATTTGAGGCACATGATAACAGAGATCTTTGATGATAAAAGGAAAGTCAGGGTAACGTCAAGGAACACTTCTCGACGAACCCTGCTGATGTGTTATTCATACCTTTAAAGATCCTCAGATCTCATGTGGAGGTGGTGTGAAGGGACAAGTCGAGCAAGATGTGTTTGGCTCAGGGAAATCTGATGTTAATAAGGGAGTACGCAGAGGGGAAGGAAAGAAAAACCCTTCTCCGTAGGGACATGAACGCTCATCCCATTAAAATGCATGATACAAGCGAGCTGGGCATTCAAAAATGAATATAGAAATCTTCTTCATGAAATATTAAAGTCAGCACAAACAATGAAAGGAATGAAAGGTTTTGGTGGTGGTGAAGTCTGCCCAGGGGGGTAAATTTTCAAAGGCGAAGAGGAGCTATGTGAAGTGGCGTCTCCAAGCCATTACTTAACACAAAAACAAGAGCAATTTTACTGAAGCATCAGTCTAGGCCTGCTGCTCAGCGTGAGAGAATAAACATTGCTTTAGATCACAGGTTTTCCCCTTAGAGTGAGAGGCATGATTATTTTCTTTACAGGTTGTGTTGCCACACTGTAAATAAACAGCATGTACATTATATTTGATCTTGAAGTACATACATAATATATACAAAGAAGAAATTCAGTAACAAAGTGAGAGAAAGAAATATTTGCTGCGTCTGAAATCGCATACGGTCTGAGTAGGTACTGCATTTGAATTTGAATTTACTACGTGACCGTTAAAAAAGTATGTTCTATATAGTATAAATATGGGTAGTATGAATGAAATTCGGATGTACTACTATACATCCGCCATGTTAGTGTCACGTGACCTACCAGCATCAGTTGCGTCACTTTACCTCCGTTAACAAATCCTCTCCCGTGGCCTCATGGGATAGTAAAATGTCCATCGAATGCACTTCAGAATCTCGACAGAAGTAGTAGGTCATCCAGGGACTATACTGTTTTTTCGAATACTATGTATTCGGACATACTACTCTTTTGGCATACTGATTTTCACATACTATATACACTAAACAACCCAAAAACAACCCAAGTTGAGTTAAAAATGAACAAACCCAGCGATTGGGTTGTTTTAACCCAGTGCTTGGGTTAAATGCTTGCCCAACGTGTTTTATCTATTTTTAACTATTGTTTTACAATAACTATATGGCTGGCTTAACACAAAATAGGTTGGAAATTAAAAGAGGCAACAATAATAATCAAAAGGTGAACATAAGCAATTTAATAAATGTTTATTGTTTAATTATTATTCATTAAACTTATTAATAAATGTTCATTTGTTAAACATATTAAAAATGCTAATTTCCAACATACTTTGGGTTCATTTTAAAGGTATAAAAGGTATAAAACTACCTAGCAGGTTAGGCAAACATTTAACCCAACCGCTGGGTTTGTCCATTTTCAACCTAACTTGAGTTGTTTTTAACCCAGCATTTTTTAGAGTGTAGGGAAGTATTCGATTTTGGATACAGCGTTTGTGTGTGTTTTTGTGGTGAGCTTCCTCAAACGTTTATTTTTTTTTTTCACTGCATAATCACATTTATGCTGTTCTGATCCCTATCAAACAAAATAGGTAATAATTCACACAGAAATGTAATTTTTTAAATAAGCATTTTTGCTCAAATTCAGTGAGTTTTCTTAATGAGTTTTTGGTTAAACGCCTGAAATAAGGTCTGTGGTGAACACAAGCTCAAGATATTTTCATGTTTTATTCAACGACATAAAATACTGCAATACCGCTCTCATGATTTTTTTAAAGATTTTACGTGTCTTGAAAAAGGCAGTTGCTTGTTGGACACATTAAACATCATCACGTCAAACGGGTTAACTCATCTCTTCAATAGTCTGCTTTTACAGCCTCGTTCTGTTAATATTTGCACTCTCGCAAACTATTCTAACTCAAACTTTCCTACTGAAGCTTAGTGGTGGTGATGATGTTGTCTTTAGCTTTTTGCTACTGCTTAGGCCTTGTTTAGGCTCGTAATAAAGATTTTTAATAAAAATTCTCATTTTGTTCTACTGAAAGAAAAAAACAATGTGTTTGGAACAACGTGGGAAAAAAGATTTTCCATACCTTTAAATGCACTTAACTTTATTCTGAAGAAGATATTTGATAAATGGATCTAGCATGACTCCTCTGACTTAATCAAGATGTGACCTATTTTAAAAGCCACTGATTAGATAAACCATTGACCTGAAACTAAATCAGTACCATTTAATCAGAAGAATCGGCTCTGTGTCACAGAGCTGATGTTAAACAATAAATCACTTCTCAGTGAGAAAGAATGAGTCACAAAACGAGGGACATGGAAAAAATTAGAGTGCAAGAGAGAGAACTGCCAGTTCACTTGTGTAGAGAACAAAGTTATCAGATAAAGTGACGTACCATGGCAGAGAAGCCTAATAATTGAAGCCATCTCCATTCTGGTACAAATCTCTTTTTGGACATTTTAAAGTGGATCAAGTGTCCAAAGTGTGTGAGATGAATAGGACTGGGACAGAAAGGAGCTTCTATTGGGCTTTACAGCTTGAGAAAGTGACATTTTCTAGATTTACTGTTTTCTAGCTTGACTTTTTTTAAAGCCATCAGCACAACATGCTTTATCAAATAGACTCTTAGAAGAAAAGGTTCTATACAGAGCCTTAAAAGGTTCTGTCCGGTGCTTCATATAGAATCAATCAAAGTAATTATGCAAAGTATTATGCAATCATGTGTAAAATTAGCAAACACCATTACAAAAATCCACAAACTGACATAAAAAGCAAAAGGTCAAACTGGCCAACTAAATGAAACACCGATCACCATAATAGTGACCAAACATTTTCAATCAAATCAACATAAACATCTAAACCTCTGTTAATTCTTGTGTTTCTCTTTCCTTCAGTGATTCTGCTTGTTATCATCAGGTGTCTTCAATGTTGGCAATATTTATTTAAATTTTACTTGTTTTAAATGGTTGACATCTAAGGAATTCATTTAAATCAAAATTCTAACTCAATTCTATTTGTTGAATTTAATTAATATGCTTGTAATCTGTTGCCAAAATTTTATGGAGTAGATGAACAACTTCTGGAGCAGTTTTTGTTGATGAAGCAAAAATAAACAAGATAGCTGGCTATATTGTGCATACTGTACTCAGTATTAACTTTTTGTTCGTTGTATAAATCAATATTGTACTTCGCAATCATGCTATATATTATCCACACAATTCTGGTGAGGAGAAGTAGACAACAAGGTATTGACAGAATATGATCAATTTAAAAAGAAATCTAGAGTGTCAAGGAAAGAGTGAAAGACTCTGGTGTCCTTGTAGCTTGAATGTGTTGCCTACCATGCCAAAGTGAGAAGAATGAACGAGAGAGAGAGTGAGTGAGAAAATGAGAGAGCTCTTAAGCGCATCTCACTCTTCATCGGCACCTCTGACCTGTGCTTCTTTTATTGCCGGCAGCTTGTTTGTTTCGTCCCATGCTGTCCTTGCTCACAGAATTGACCTGAAGAGTTCAAAAGGAGCTGTAAGGCCCTGCTTGCTCTCTGATAAGAGGCTCTCTTGGCCTCATTCTCACTCTTTATTTCTCTCCCTCTTCATCTCTCTCTCTCTTTATAATGGGAGCTCAGCAGCAGCTTTCCAGCTCTTAATCATACACTCCCTTCATTCAGTGCTCTTCTGAGCTTGATTTCTAACTCAATCAGGGTGATTCTGACTGGCCAATGACTGCGTTCTCAATACAGATAGTCATATACACTAACAGATATTACCCAGTGAGTGAAATTGATTGCTTTATTTTTATATGAAATGGACAGTGGTTTGGTTTCTAGATATTCATACTGATGTTTGCTTATACACTCAAACAAACATTATTAATTAACTGAGCATTTAAAACCGAAGCATTTACATAAAATCTTTTAGAGACATGAAAAAGTTTCCAAATACTTTTCGATTTTGATGTAATGCAATTAATAGATTGAGTTTATTGAATTTAATAAATGACATTAATTAAAAGTGTTCAATGCCATCACATTTATTTAATGCATTTACGTAATTTGACATTATAACGGTTGAAGGATTTCATCAATTTCACACGAGACTAAAATTCCGTCATCATTTACTCATTAATTATTTCATTTTTATTTTGTTTGCTGTGGGAGAGTTAAAAAATGACAAACACACCACACAACTTTCATAAACATAACTGAACTATCCCTTTGAATGATTGTGATAGTATATTTATCTGCCTATCAATATGGTAACACTTTACAATAAGTTTCCATTAGTTAATATTAGTTAAAGGGTTAGTTAAAGCAAATGTGCTGCGTAACACACGAGATTGATTCTTGCACATGTCAAGCAAACATGCTTGAGCTCCCGTTTACCGTGTGTGTAGATGAATGTTTATGCGAATAAAAGCCTAAATTAAAATCTGTTCATCATATATATCATATGTATGTGGACAACTTAGTGATTTTCTGTCCATATAGTGCTGGCCTTCAACAGTTACAGAGGGTTGCACTCAGTATGGTTAAAAAAAAAAGAGTAATATTATGATGGTTAGGAGTAGGTAGGACAGGAAACTGTCATTTCCTGACTTCTCTCTGTCTGGTATTGTCCTTAAAGTATGTGATGAGACTAAATACTTTATATAACTGATGACCTGTCTGATGATAGGGATATTTAAAGACAGTGTCGTATGATGTATATACAAGCTAATATGCTGATTTGCAAATTTAGTATGTGCTCAGGATCTTTTTAGAGCATACTGTACCCCTATGTATACTGCCCATTTGTGGTGGCGTTATAGAAAGAGCAGCATGCAGAAACTCAATGTAGCATATAATGATGGAATGAGGCTGCTGCTTAAGGTGCCACGATGGAGCAATGCAAGCCAAATGTTTGTCAGTGTTGGCGTGCCCACTTGCTCTGCTGTGCAGCGGAATATCATGTACAGATGTATGTGTAGGTTATTAGACTCTGCAAATAGTATAATTTCAACACTGACAAACCCAGCACTTAGTTTAGTCAGATTCTTTTCCAGTATATGTGGAACCATTGGCGTTTTAGCCCGCATGTAAATATGTGATATTATGGACTCTGTCTGTTGGGTTTTATTTTTCATGTCTGTTGTTGTAGGACCGTGTGTGTCCTTAATAAAGTTTGATTGATATAAAGTGTGTTCTTTTATGGAAAATGTTTACTAATTTGATTTCAACTTCAAATATGACTATAGGAATAAAGAGCTTTGTCCAACCCAATTTATGAACTTAAATCAGTAACATGAGTAACCACCATTGGTGAAATCATTTGTCTTCAAATTTCCTCACCCTATAGAAACCTACTGCAGAATTTTCAGTTGCTGCCAGTCTCCGCATGCTCTCATTCTCGGGTTGAACTAGTGCCAACTGACGACAACCTAAAGCTGTGCTTCCTGCTGGGCCACGCGTGTTCAAGCCGAGATGTTTACTCGTTTCCATCACCAGCCGCAGCAACAGAGTGAAACACCTGTCATCCCCCTCCACGCCCTGGGTCACATCTGCTTTCCCTTAAGCCTGGTGAAGACTCCAGGGAGATCTGTGGTTTTCCTGTGCGACATGTCCCTCTCTCAAGTAACATCTTCACATGGGAGACGATGACTGAAGAAAGCACCACACAGTCCACTGCTGCACCCTGTCTGCAGACTCATCAGCAAATCCATGTTTGTGAATGTAGATGGCTGGAAACACAATCTGTCAGTCAACAAAGCTTGATCAGCCAATATTTAATTACACTGAATTATTTAATCAGTGTCACAAAGAATCTATTAATCAAAATGCAACACTTGAAGAGTTATTCAGTTTTTCCACAGTTTTAATCTTTCTCTAGTATTGTGATGCTTATTATAATCAAGGAGGTTAGAGTCACCATGAAATCAATTTGGCAATTCCAATTTTCTAAAGAAATATTGCAGTATTTATTATAAATGATTTATCCGTGCACATGACTTTTTTTTTATTTTATTTTTTTATTCGTGTGCCCTTGTAATTTTCAATTAAAATAACTTCCCCTCCCTCTTGCAGTCACATCTCTTCTCTTCTCTGATGATGTGTTTACTAGCACAAGGGCGGGGCAACCTGTAACTCACATGACATCACAGCAATAGCAAACCACAACAATCCAAATCAAGTCCCACCTTATATTTTTTCTTGTTCTAGAAGCCGTTTCACTTGAATATACTTCAAAATAGGGAGGAAAAGACTATCACACTTCCATTTCATGCCGACTTTAAGGTTCGGCTGGTTAGCAGTTAGCCCCTCTGGGTAATTTAATTCAAAAGTATTCACGTCTTCAGATTAAACATTATTTGCAAGCAACATATTAATTGTATTATATGTTTAATGCATGTTTCACCAGTATCTAGTGTTTTCAAGGGCTCTGAAGTGTGTGAATTGAATGTCCATGAGCAATACTAGCAACGTCCAGCTACACTCTCAGAAAAAAAATAAGGTACAGTGGAGGTACAATTTTGTTCCTTGGGGAACAAATCACATAACTGTACCTTTAAAAGGTACACAATTAGTCCTTAGGGTACAATTATACCATTGTTTTGCTCTACCAAGAGGTACAAAAATGAGTGACGGCCACTTGTAGCTTAAAAGGTACAATTTTGTAATTTTTTGTGTGTGTGTGTGTACCTCTGCACCATTTTGCACGTCAAAACTGCTTATTTGTTTAGTTAATAGAGAACTCATCTTACCTGTGAATGTAAGTTGAAAGTCTGTATTGGGTATGATGCAATAAAAAGACTGTGTGCCTAGAAATAATGGCATAGAAACCTTTAGAAATGTCTTTCTTTTGAACTGTGCTCACATGCTACGACAACAAACATAAAACATGAGCCAATTCTTTAGTGAGTCAAACACATACTGCGCGATCAGTGTAGTTCAATTCAGGAACAAATGACTCTTACGAGCCCATTCATTGGCGAATCAAAAAATAGACAGTGTGACCATCAGTGTAGCCCAGCTCATGAACAAATAGGCATGTTCGACTTGAAGCGTCGCTGTGCAGACTGATCAGTGTATGACAAAGTACCGCAAGAGCGGTTAGAAAGCATACAGAGCTGTACTTTGATGTCATACACCCAGAGTGGGGCGGGGCCCAGTGCAAGGTAGCCCCCCTCTGTCCATTCACCGCGGTGGCCCCCTCAGGTGGTTTAGCACGATTACTGAAACAAATTATTAATTTGAACCAGTTCTTCTACAGAATAGTTCAAAAAAGTTGCAATAAAAATTCAGAATTGTGGGATAAACTTCTAAAAAAAATTCTGACTTTTTTTTTTGAGATATAAACTCGCAATTGTGAGTTATAATGTCCAATTCTGAGGGAAAAAAGACTTCTTTTATCAGAATTTCGAGTTTTTTATCTGACAATTCAGACTTAACTCGCCGTTGCACACAATTCTGAGAAAAAAAGTCAGAATTACAAAATTACAAAATGTGAAAATGAGAATGTTTTTTTATTTTTTATTCAGTGGCAGAAACAAGCTTCCATATAGCTGAAATGCATCACTAATCAAACTGAATTGGAATCACTAGAATCTGTTGTTCTGTACTCTGTACAATATACATCGACTGTAATAAAGAATTGTTGGTTTAACTTAAAAAGTAAGTTACCTGGTTGCCTTAAAATTTTGAGTTCATAGAATTTAAAAATTTGAGTTAATGCTATGAAGGCGATTGGTTTAATCAACAGAAACTCAGAATATTATGTTATCTGAACTACATTAAATATCTTAAGTTGATTTGACAAAAGAAAAAATGTTGATAACAAATCATGAAAAGAATTTTTTACAGTGTAATATAAATGTCAAAAAGTTGTCAATTCACCTGAATTTACCCTATATATTGGTAGAGTGGGAAAGATAGTGACTCAATAGTATATAGTAGTGACTTAATAATATGTGTGCATGCATGCATGTTGTATGCAGGAACTATAAATGTTTCTTATTAAGCATTGATGAAGCACAATAGAGGGATATGAATGCAGGGAGGCATTTGACTCCACAGGCAGCTAAACAGACAGAATAAGAAGCAGCAGCCTCAGTTCAGTCTTCAATCTGTTACCAGGGTCGACTGCAATTTCACCAGCCAGAACAATCTCCTGATCTCTGAGCTCCACCATCTGATTGACGCACACACACATAACATCTGTCGACCCGCAGAGGCACGACCTACTCTTAATGTGTTTACTAAAATCAGGGAATGAGGAGGAGGAGGTTTATTTATTTATTTACTGTGCTTTTTCAAGTATTTCTCAGTATTGCATGCAAATAATCAAGGTATTCATATTAAGGTATTTTATTTTTGTGCACGGCAGTACATAAGTGGTACTTTAAATAGTTCTGAAGGTCACTGAAAAAATGTCAAAAACAAGTTTTGAAGCAAAACAAACAAAGTCTGTCATTACCGCAGATGCACCGCTATTGATCGAGCATATAAGATGCTACCAAATAAAAAGGAAAATATTCAATTTCTTGACTCTTTATTATTTATACTCCATAGAGACCAATATACGCAGATTGTATTATACATGCTACATTTCACAGAGGGCGTCACGCATAAGGATAAGAGCTGAATTCTTTGCTCCACAACATTTCCATCAAATTCACAATTTAAAAGCAATAAAAATGTATTTATATGTGGGAGAAAAAAGGACTCCAAGCTATTATCACAAAGTGTAATGGAAAAAAATGATGAAGTATTGCCATTCTAATGGAGTGCGACATCTCATCTAGGAATCGCGCTACAGCGGGAGTGAGAGCACCTATTTTCATCATACTGATTTTTTCCTTTCGAACTCATCATTCTGGGTTATGCAAATGACGCTTTAATTCAGTTAGGAGGAGCCATGTAGGAGAATAGCACTACAATCTTGTTTACTTTAATGAAGAATGTTTTCAGCACAGTATGCCATTGATGGGCCACATTAAGTCATGCTAGTTTATTAAACGAAGACGAGTGCTAAATTTAACATGCATGCAGCGGTTTAGCATAACAGTAGGTAAGATTCAACGGCATTGAGCGGCACACTTGATGTAACTGTGTCAGGTTGTTTCTGATGGCAATGTGTTTATAATGGCAAAAGGTAGTTTTGTGAATTTCGAGAGAGATGAAACCTATTACTTAAGACGAACTTCTTGGAAATAGCTCAGGCGGATATAAATACTAAAATAAATGTGCATGAAGAAATAACTTTCAAAGGCGAGACCTTCCAGGTGGGCTAAAAGGTGACACTTAACATCCTAAAAATGGCAATAGTGCTAAAGCTTGGAGTTAGGTGGCAATTAGACCGGCCACTGACCCCTTTGCTCAGCGTGAGATGAATAATTGCTATATGCTGCACTGCAATTTCTGTGCACATTACACCATGTTATGTGTCTCTCTTTGCTATATTCTCTCCTTCTTTTCATTTTTCTTTTCTTTCACGCTTTTCCCCATTTTTTTCTCATCCCGGCGATATCCAGCGATCAGTGACAGGCTTTTTTTCCCCTCCCTGACAGTTTGGCAAATGTCCCTTCCTGTCACCGCAGGGGCCGTTGAGGAGGGCCCATGATGGCGATGCATTCACACTTCACTTATCAAGCTAAGGCAAGGCCAATCATAGTCCCCGGCCTGAGCTCTCCTTCCTGCAGTGTTCTCCCCCCTGCCTGCCTGACAGGTACTCTCTTTTTTAGTGATTCATCATCCATAGGATGGGCTTCATCCCTCATTGGAGTGGCAGTTTGCGGATGGCTGGGCAGTGTGAAAGAGAGCCCAGAGAGGGGGACAGGCAGGTGAATGGACAGCGGGGTCACCGCTCCAGGTGCCGAAGGCTGACTGTTGTGCATCATTACAGCTGGGAAGAGGGAGATGGACTCTTACACTCAATCACAGATAGACATTGACTCTCACGTCAACACACACACCGGCACACCACCCAGGCTTCTCATACACACTCGCACATACGCAGACACAAGTGCATTTCTGCAAGAATATTTTCTCTGGCGTAGATGATCGCAAGCACTAGACCATCACAGCAGGTCTTTGTGAGGACAGCCCGGCACTTTCTTCTGTCACAGTGGCTGAACCTCTGAGTAAAATCTGATATGGATGAAAATATTTGATTTTCCATTTAAACTCTTGTGCTGTCTCTGAAAAGGTATTGGAGATTAAACCGAGTGCTTTAACTTGAAGACTCATATGAGGCACAAGATCAATGTAAAGCAAGCCAACTAGTCCCTTTCTTATCTAAGAGGAGGTGTAATACATTGGGTTGTATGTAGGGCTGTCACGATTCCTTGATTAAATTCGAGTACTCGATTTTAAAAAATCTGATTGATTGCACGTGGTCATATCCATATTTACCGCTATATCTTCAAGTTATTCAAAGAAATCCAATACTATCATATATTGTTGAATTTACACAAAGGCACCAACATCTTTTTGTATAGTTTGGAGTGACAAATTATGCCAGAGTACTTTGAGGTCAAAATGCATACAGGTTGGTAGGTCTGGAAAATGGGTTGGCTGTTTTGGTTTTAATTAGTGCTGTCAATACATTAAAATTTTTCATGATAAGTCATTTATTAATTTTAATGAATCCCAATTAAGTACATATATCAGCTTTTGCTAATAAGACTCCCAAATAAATATAATTGAAATGTTATTGTGGAAAAATCAGTGAACAGAGTAGATAAAAAGTGTCTTTAGAAGTCAAATTTTGTCAAATTATTTTATAAAATATATTACCATTTTCATTTCTAATTGTTGGTCTATTTATGCTGACATCATTGGCCGTTGCCTCACCTTAATTGCATTATTTACTATTTATATTTACATACCACCATTGTGCTCTTGATCAAGTTCATCTCAGGTTAGTCTACAAGAACTAAATCTATGGCCATTTTTACACCTGGTATTTAGATGCATTTTGGTCGATCGGATCACAAGTGGACGATGCTAAATACAGGTGTAAAACGTTTTGAGCTTGTCCACTTTCGACCAATTCCAGAGGTAGTCGAAAAGCATTCGACCGGATTGCTTTCATAAACGCTTTTGCTTTGTAAACACTCATATGGTCGAATGTGTTTGAACAGCACAAAAAAACACCTACTCTCCGCCTGCTGACCTAATGCGTAAATATTATGGGAAGCGTGCTAGCCAGACTTGATTTAAACTTCGGCTGAAGACCCAAGTTTCAAGATGAAAAACATACCAAGCACAATGTTCTCTCACCATTCCTTATTTCTAACACGTCTTGTGGCTGTCAGAGAAGAAACGGAAGCTGATGCTCTCCATGTTTTACAGTCATCTGAGCACGTTTATATGTAAATAATGCAAGCTTATTTTGTCCATTAGATCAAAAGATCTGAAAAAACCCATACATTTACCCGCCTACACATCTTCCCCTCGAAGAAATCAGGACAGAAGTGGTTGAAAGTGGACAAAAGAGACTAATTCAAACACCAGGTGTATACAGGTATGTGTCTCCTTCATCCACTTGTGATCCGATCAACCAAAACGCATCTTAATATCAGGTGTAAACAGGGCCAAAAAGAGGCTGAAGTTTTTTTTAACATAGTTGTGTGGAACCACTCAACTTTTGTGTATATTTCATTCAGTCATCTGTCACACAGATGCCACACATCTGAACACCAGGCCTCATGTTGGGATGCGCATGTGCTCACATGCTGAGAGAAACCCTCGAAGGCCTTGCATTTGTGAGCTTTTTCCTTTGATTACAATTATTCCAAGCCACAACAGAGCAAACTGCACCAGCAGTGCAGTCACATTTCTCTTCATTCCATTCGAAACATTTCAATCGCCTTGTGATTTTCTTGTGTTTTGAACAAGCATCAAAACCCCTCTCTATTTGGTAATTACCCAGCCTGCCCAGATGAAAGGCCCACGAGTGAGAAGGAGGCAGTTTGTTTCTTTATTGTCTCTGTGTGATTTGGTTATATCTCATTGGCTGAGTGCAGCTTCAGAGGTGTGAAATAAGTTGCCGCCAATGGAGCGCTAGCCGCGGGGCAGCCTCCGTCTCATCACTCCCAGCATCCTGCTGGGGCCGCCAACATTAACTTCACAACACACTGAGGGTAATCAGACGCCCGAGAGACGATAAAGGAGAAATAATTACCACGGGTGATTTCCATAAACGTAGTCAGGAACAGATATCTACTCTGAATCTAATCAAAAGTTAATCTGGTAGGAGATAAGTCAGTGCGGCGTGACAAAGAGATTTGTCGTTCAAGATGCATTTGTGTTCGGTTTCGCTCTTTGATGATTGCTGTTTCTCAGTGTGACTCTTTGACCTTTGTGCTGTTAGACTCAAAAGAGGTATCAGGAGGGAAAGCCAGATAAACTTGCCGCAAACGTACTAGCAGTTGTTAGCAGTTTACAGTTGCGTTTTTCACAAGGACACTCAGTAAGGTACAGTATGTTTCTGAAAAAACAAAAACAAAAAAAAACTGCTAAAACCAGCCTAAGCTGGTTGGTTTAAGCTGGTCTATCATCCTGGCCAAGCTGGTGTCCAGCTGGGTTTAGCTGGTCAGCTAAGACCAGCCTGACCATCTAAAGTCAACAAAACTCTTCTAAAACCAGCCTGCCAAGACCAGTCAACCAGCTTAGGCTGTTTCTTCTGCAGGGATAAAAACTCTTTTATCTGAAAAATTAAGGACAATTTGTACCCCTTTAGTATAAAAAAATATCTGTTAGTAAAAACATCAGACCTATAATACAAAAGCAGCATGCCAATACTCTAACAGTACAGGGTTTCTTTTTTTCTTTTCTTGTTTTCACTCAGATCTTACTCAGACCAGTTGATTGGACAAATGGAGTCATCTGTAGACTAGTGAGGTGAGTGTAATTTGTTTGCCAGGCTCTAATATTCTGTTTCTCCCCAGGTTAAAACACAATTACTTCCTTGCAAACACAAGCAGATTAAATAAGCCATGTTTGTCCCTTCTGCCATCTGCTCCTTGCAAACTCATGCGGCTGCTTGACAGAGCTCGTGATTTGACGCTCTATGGAGAGTGTCATCTTTCTCTGTTAACCTAAACTGATATCTTTCTCTCTTTCTGTTTCTATTTTTCTTTCTTTACAACACCTACTTTCACATAGCCACAGAGAATGACTGTCTAGAACAGAGAGTCTTCAGCCTCTTATTTTAAAGCATTGTCCTGTTTTTGTGTCACAATATTAAGTTTTTACATACAAAAAAAAAAAAGTCATCAGTAGTTCCATTTACTCACCCTCATGTTGTTCCAAACCTATGACTGTCTTTCTTCTGTGGAAAACAAAATCTATTTTAAAGAATGTTTCAACAGTTTTTGTTCAAACAATTAAAGTCAACACCTGGACCCTAGTGACTTTCAATGTACAGATAATAATAATAATTATATATATATATATATATATATATATATATATATACACACACACACTACCAGTCAAAAGTTTGGAAACAGTAAGATTTTCGTCTGCTCACCAAGGCAGTAAAAACAGTAATATTGTGAAATATTATTATTATTAATATTATAAATATTATTATCTGTTTGAATATATTTTATAAAGTAATTTATTCCTGTGATGCAAAGCTGAATTTTCAGCATCATTACTCCAGTCTTCAGTGTCACATGATCCTTCAGAAATCATTCTAATATGCTGATTTGCTGCTCAAGAAACATTTATGATTATTATCAATGTTGAAAACAGTTGTGTACTTTTTTCAGAATTCCATGATGAATAGAAAGTTCAAAAGAACAGCATTTATCTGAAATAACATTTTAACATTATACACTACCGTTCAACAGTTTGGGGTCAGTAAGAATTTTTTTTTTTCTTTTTAAAGAAATTAATACTTTTATTCAGCAAGGAGGCATTAAATCGATCAAAAGTGACAGTAAAGACATTTATAATGTTACAAAAGATTATATTTCAAATAAATGCTGTTGAACTTTCTATTCATCAAAGAATCCTGAAAAAAAAAAATATTGTACACAATTATTTTGTACAGTTGTACACAATAAATGTTTCTTGAGCAGAAGATCAGCATATTAGAATGATTTCTGAAAGATCATGTGACACTGAAGACTGGAGTAATGATGCTGAAAATTCAGCTTTGCATCACAGGAATAAAGTACCTTATAAAATATATTCAAACAGAAAATAGTTATTTTAAATTGTAATAATATTTCACAATATTACTGTTTTTACTGTATTTTTAATTAAATAAATGCAGCCTTGGTGAGCAGACGAAACTTCTTTTTAAAACATTAAAAATCGTACCGTTTCCAAACTTTTGACTGGTAGTGTGTATATATATATATACATATATATATATATATATATATATACATATATATATATATATATATATATATATATATATATATATATATATATAGTGTATGACAGCCCTCCCCGTGACTTCTCACACCTTAGACACACTTGTTTAAAAAACAGAAACTCCAATATTATACATACATATAGTAGCTAATCTAATTATGTTTGTGATATTTCGTTATCTTAGTTAATGAGTCTCATCAGGTATTCAGTCATGATTAAAAGAAAGCTCAGTGTGCAGCATGACTGAACATGCTGAGATGCTGTTGTCTCATCAGAATGAACATGTTTGCTCTTCAGAACTCCAGTGGCTTCTTGAATCCTTTGTGTACACGCTGGCAAAAGCTAGCCCTTTCATTTTCCAAATTATGCCTCGGATTGCCTCTCGCACATGATGAAATTAAATAAATACAATATGCAAAAGCATGCCTAAGCTAATTAAAACAGGCAGAATCACAATGAGTAAGACACACAATTAATCAGAGGCTAGAGGTGGGGGGAGTGGATTGAGATGCTTTTGCTCTTTGTGTTTTGTGTTGAACTCTTTGTTATTTTAAAAATGCTCAGGCGAAAGGGGGTTTTATGTAGCGACGCAAGAATATTCGGAGGGCACATCTTATTTTTGCATTTTATTGTACTTAGCAAACATTAACTCTTTCCCCACTGTTTTTTTTTTTGTTGTTTTGTTTTTTTGCCAGCCAGCGCCAGCATTTTTGATAATATTCACAAAACTTTCATGGCCCCCAGAATATTTTGTTGTATGAATATCTGAACATGCAATATATCAAAAGAAAGAATAGAGACTCTGCAACATTTGAACAAAAAGCTGAGAATATCACATTTTTGTCAGAATGATGATCAAAACATTGAGCAGATCGTGTCAGATCAACACTCCCAAAGCTTCACAGTCCTATACCTCTTCCTGGGTCAACATTTCATTCAGTAACGTTAGGCAGTTTTAATTTATATATGTTTGATAATCACGTTAGCTTACATGTGTATAAGCAATGCTTCTATCGTTGTCTAGATGCGCTGTCTATCGCTTCTGCTTATTCTTTGGTTGTTTTTGGATCTTGAGATTTTGTACTGTAAGTGTTGTGTCATAAACAAAGTATAAAGTCTTTGGTCATAAATGACAGAAAATTCCATCAATGAAAAGGAAGCGTTGTGTCATAAATTACGGAAAATTCCGCCAATGGAGAGGAAGCGTTGTGTCATAAATGACGGAAAACTCCGTCAATGGAGAGGAAGCGTTGTGTCATAAATGACGGAAAATTCCGTCAATGGCGGGGTAAGAGTTAATAGAGCACATATGTAAATATTAGAAAATATGATATATCCAACAATTTTGCCAACAAAGTCCAGTGTATACATTTATTTACAATTCCTCCAAAAAGTATTTTGGCCACACTTTCCCAGCTAACAGGAAACGTTCTGACAAGGTTCTCTCAAAGTTATGAGCAAACGTTCTTAACATTAACAGAACGTTCATTCAGCGTTATCTGCTCTAATGTTCTCAAAATGTTAGCAAAAAAAAAAACAACTTAATTTATATATAATTCATGGAATGTTTTTTTTTTTTCCTGAAACATTTTAGTTGGATGTTTGTCTAACATTTTTTAAATCTTACTTCTTGTTTCAGAACGTTCAGAGAACTTTCAAAAGTAATGTTCCGATAATGTTAAAAAAAAGATGGAAATGGAATGTTCCTTTAATGTTCACATAAATAAAAAAATATATTTTTTTAAGCGTTTAAAGAACTGGACGTTTTGAATATTCAGAAATAAAATTTCAATAACGAAATGGGAACGTTAGCAAAATGCTCTTAGAACATATTTTTGTTAGCTGGGTTAAAATGCATTAACATTATATAACATAATATCAAAACAAATGGCATTTGTTTTAAAGAAATATCTCTTGAACACTCTATTACAAATTAATATGGCACTTGGTTTGATATTTTGTTATCTAATGCAACGTAGGCCTAAATGCATTTTAAGGGCCCCAGTATTTTTAGGGAACACTGATCAATCACAGAATTAATTTTTACACAGAGAAAATCTTTATGACTGTAAGTTAATTTGACGCAAACTCAATAACACACTCGACTGATTAAGCCCAATCGTTGTTGTTGGCAGGAGCTGAATGTTGGCTAATTGCAGTGCTTTGCCAAGACTCAGAAAATAGCAAAGTCATCAAGTCAAAGTCTATCCTCTAATCAGTATTTAAGAAAGTATTAAACCAAGATTTTCCAAAGGCACCTTTAAAAAAGCAATGTACTTATTTGTTGACTGTATTGCAGACTGATGAATAATGTCCATGAATGTGTATTTTTTCAGAGATTAAATACTTTTCCTGTCCCTGCTGATGATGCAGAGAAAACAATAAGTAACCTATTCTATTCTGAAATCCTCAAAATATGTAAATACTGTGACTATATCACTATATCAGAAAAAATAACTGTAAAAAGAAAAAAAAAATGTACACAGTAAAATACCGTTTCCATTGAAACAGTAATATACAGTAAAACAATGCATTCTGGGTAATATTATTTGTTGTTTTGGAGAAAGTAGCCTATCAGCCTCTTTTCTTAAAACGACAAATATTACCCAGAATACATTGTTTTCATGGTATATTACTGTTTCAATGGAAAACGGTATTTTACTGTGTAATTTAGTTTTGTTTTTTAGGTTTTTTTGTAGTGTATAACTGTAATACTATAACCTAACAGTCTACTAATCCTCTAATGAGAGTTAGTTGCAAATTGATGAGAGTTACTTGACATGTAGTTGCAAAGTTATTTATAGTTAGTAGAATGTCTAAAGTGGACCATCGAAATAAAGTGTTAATTTTCTAAGCCTTTTTTTTTTTTTTTTCATTAGACAGAATTCAAGCTGTTGCTTGTAAAAGAGCAAGTTGGTAGGCCATTCATCAACATGCCAGCATAAAGATGAGTATGTGGACAATAGCTTTTCTTTGAATCTTTCTATTCAGCACCCCGAGACATGGAACCATAGCAATGTCACGTCTTCCTTCTCCTTTCCTCCGCTGTGTGCAGTTGGAGAGAGAAACTCTCTGTTGGCACTGCAGCATGTGCTGATGAACTCCTCTGGAGCTGCCAATCTACAGCCTGATCATCACGCTCTCCCACTGTCTGTCTTTGTCCTTATCTTCACACACACACACACACACACACACACACACACACACACACACACACACACACACACACACACACACACACACAACCCCCCTACTCTAACCTTCATGTGCAGCAAAACAACAAAGTGGAAAAAACCGACAGCGCAAGCGCAAGTCTGACCATCACCGTCTTGTTTTAACACATCTACTGTACTCTTTAAAGGAATAGTTCACCAAAAAATTAAATTTCTCTCATTATATACTCACCCACATGTTGTTCCAAACCTGTACACTTTTTTTTTTGTTTCAGAAGAACTATCGCTCTACGGGGATGTGACTCAAGACTAACCAAACAAGCATATCTGATTATCATACTCTGCCACCCCATTCATTTGTATTACAAAGGGCACATCGGCATTCCAGATGAAAGAGATCTAGACACGCTCAAAGCCTAATGGTCCCATAATTCATACACTTCCACAATGTGCAGCAAAGCAGGACTGATTTATTGAAAGCCCCAGAGAACAAGCATGTCGGTTTTGTGGTGGTGAACTCCATCATTTTGTTATGGTTGAACCTCTGAATAGACCCACACTGAGCTGATGGTCAAATAAAGCTCCTGTCGCATTGTTT
Source organism: Elopichthys bambusa (assembly GCA_037101425.1). NCBI lineage: Eukaryota > Metazoa > Chordata > Actinopteri > Cypriniformes > Xenocyprididae > Elopichthys > Elopichthys bambusa. The sequence goes on from CM074448.1 coordinate 8,458,469, forward strand.
GGCAGGACTCTACAAATTAAATAAATCAGGGGTGACTGCACTTATTAACCTTTATACCTCCCGCTGAATGTTGCGATCCAGCCCGTGAAATGTGTAATGAAAGAACGAGGAAAGTTACAGTGAACGAGGAACAAAACACATTTAAACCAAAAGTAGAGGCAAAACGTTAACATTAACTTAAAATTTACATCTCATATTGTACCTCGAGAGGAATGAACTGGAAGAGGTGAGAGCTATCCATCATGTGAATGGATGTTAGAATAGGAAAAGCTGGAAAACAGCTTGTATAGACTGATTTTGTGCCAAAAAAAAAAAAAAAAGACTTAATATAATATAAAGTAGAGTCCAAAAGATAAAAAAACTCAGACTCTAAATCTAATACAGTTTTAGGATGTTTAAAATGAACCGGAAATAAAGCAAACAAACCAAATACTAAAAAAAAAAAAAAAAAAAAAAAATTAAAATCCATGTACATTTTTTTAATTAAATGTTCACTCAAAATGCTATGCTTATAATATTATTTGTAATGGAAAAAATGTTTTAAATGAAAATAAACATTTCATCCAAATGATCCCATTCCTTTTTAATTGAACTGATCTATAAATGTATCATCAAATTCGTGAATGTTTCTTTCAAGGAAGCCTGTTAAAGAAATTAGTTCTTGCCCACAATCTTTACCAAGAAATACATCCTTTTAAAAACAGGACCTTGGCTTGCTCTCCTTCTTTTGTCGGAAATTAATTGGAATCTGCCGAAACATAGTCTATCCTCACATTAATTTGGGTGGAAACATCAATGGAAGAAACAACGTAGTTATATTGGCCTAGAAAAAAAAAATGTGGGTGAATGAAGTGACAGACAGAGTATGACTAGCATAAAATGTTTTCAAGCAACCTTTAAACCAGGTCTTCTATTCCAGTGCACCCAAACTAAAGACTTAATTTGTTATAGTGCAGTGGCAAATGGCAAGCCTTTTTCTTTCAAGAAAGAAAGAAAGAAAGAAAGAAAGAAAAAGAAAGAAAGAAAGAGAGAAATCAGCAAATTTAGTTTCCGTGAAAGAACTACTGTGGAGTCGGTGAATAGAGGCATTAGACAAACGCTTCTTAATAGGCTTTTCATCCTGGAGCTCTCATAATAGCTACTGAATTTCATTGGCATTGTCAATTAGCAAAAGTTTTTTTTCTTCTCCTTTCAATTGACCAAATGAAACTGAGCCCGGCAGCACAATAGCAAAGCCTTTTATCACACCTCTAGCTGAAAACAGCTCCACTTTAGAGCAAGTTCTCTATTCGCCTATTTCTGTATGTGCTGAGACGGATGGGGGTGGGGGTGGGGGGGGGGATCGCTCATATAACTTCTCAAAGAAAGTTGGAGCTGTTGGAGCTGTTGGAGCTGACGTCAAAGGCAGTCTCTCGGGCAGTTTAGCCCTTCTTTTCTGCCGGGCGGCGGGTGGGATGATCCTGGCTCCATTTTCTCAAGTGTGTGTCAACTCAATTGTTCTGCAAATGTGGACGCTTTTCTTCTTTGGGTTAATCCATGGATGAAGGATACAATGGTATTTGGAATGACAGAATGGCCATCATTATATCTCTCATTATTATGCTCCCTCATTTAACACATTAAAACGATTCAATTAAAATTGTTGCTATAGTCATGGCCATTTTTACCTCTTCAAAAATATCTGTCATTACCAAGGAGCTAGTATTTTGTTAATAAATTGCTACACTAATGACCTGTAATCCTGTTTTAACACATATTCAGTCACATATACTGTATGTCTATGACAAATAGTTCTAGTTTAAAATACATGTACCAGGTTGTTAGAAATGTAATTGTGTTGGTTTCATATAAAATTTACAAGAAAGTTTTAGTTTAATGACTCTAAAGTCATGTGGTATAACCAAGTAAAACAGAATGTTTTTTTCTTACAAATTGAGTAAGTTTTTAGATATATTTTCCAAGGTTACACTTTTTTTTTTTTTTAAACAAATATCATGAATTATTAATTAACAACTATCATTCAATTCAAAAAAGTTAAATTATCTGATATTTTAAGAGACTTATTGACCTTGACAGTCATAAGGGTCTGCGGGGGTACTATATGAATTTTTTTTTTTTCAGAATCACATGACATATGAAATGTGACCCTGGACCACAAAACCAGGGTACATTTTTGTACCTGAAAGCTGAATAAATAAGCTTTCCATTAATGTATGGTTAGGATATGACAATATTTGGCCAAGATACAACTATTTGAAAATCTGTAATAGTGCAAAACATCTAAATATTGAGAAAATCGTCTTTAAAGTTCTCCAAATGAAGTCCTTATCAATGCATATCCACTCACAAAAATAAGTTTTTGATATATTTACAGTAGGAAATTTACAAAATATCTTCATGGAACATGATCTTTACTTAATATCCTAATGATTTTTGGCATAAAAGAAAAATCGATAATTTTGACCCATACAAAGTATTGTTGGCTATTGCTACAAATATACCTGTGCAACTTATGACTGGTTTTGTGGCCCAGAGTCACAAATAGAAAAAGATACTTTTTCTAGAAAATAATAATAATAATAATAATAATAATAATAATAATAGTAGTAGTAGTAAATGCAAAACTACTTCATGCTCAATCTCCAAGAATTTAACTTTTTGAATTTTTTTTTATTCATTATGATACCAGGACACTCGTATCAGCCTGACATTTCAGACCTTTTATGTCCTCCCAAAAGTCACAATTCATTTTAATTTAGAAATTAAAAACATGCTCATAATATAAGATTTGTATTCAAGTCAATGTTTAAACTGCATTTTTTTTCCTCTATGACCCGTAACCATCTTTTTAGAGCCGTATATTCATCCATTTACGTTTACAATAAAATTTCCTTTTCATCTGTACAGAAGCAGCAGCTGAAAAAAGTCCCTCCCATATGCCAGTCCAAAAAACTGATAAAAGCCACCATGTAGCCCCAACAAAACACCCCACGGCTTCTGAAGCACTTACAGTCCGACCAGAGGAACTTTTATGCACCTCATGTAGTGCTCTTTCAGATTGGAGGAAGTGAAAAAAAGAGGTTATATGAGATTGGTGTTCACCCCTGAGTGAGACTAATGCATTTCGTCCCAAAGCGCTCCTTGAGCTGAGTGAGAAAAGACTGCGAGGTCAGCAACGTCATTCTCTGCAAAGTGTTGTAATAACCACCCAGAATGCAAAGCGCCTTCGTGCACATAAATTCCATCAAAGTGAATCCCAATCAAAGTATTTTCCCCCTTTTTCCAAGGTAATTTCCACATGATGTTGACTTGAGTGCTTTATAATGGCTTGTAGCGACTATATTTCCAAAGCAACAATAACAAAGTCCAGGCCATAGAGCCCTCACAAAAACTGCATAAATCTTCTAGTCAATATGGGCCTTCTGTTTCTGCGCTCCATACCAGCACATTGCAATTCTGATAATCTTTACAAAGCTGCTGCCTTTCCCAAATCTCTCAAATCCCTACTGTCAAAACTCACAGCTGCTTCCCAGTATGCTCTCTCTTCTGTATCTCCATGCCAGCTGAGGGCAACACTGGGAATCTCAGTCCTTGGGTAATACCAAGCAGGTGCTGTTTTGTGTGTGTGTATGTTGGGTAAAGACCCAGCTGGCCACCAGTTCTCAGGCCTCAGCCCAGCCTTAGGCCGGTGATAAAAGGGCCGTTTGAGCTCCTGGGAGTGCTAAGTGTCTTGTCAGCCATTGAGGCTCTAATGGGCTCCCACCATCACACTCAGCATTCATGGCCAGCCATTATGGTGGGGCGAAACCAATTGCTTTACTCTGCCTGTTGCAGTAAAGAAAGCTGGAGAGGCCTGTTGAAAGTCAATCGTATGCCAGCAGCTGTGTGGATTCGGAGCTGTTTTTGGGTGGAGGAGCCACCTGGACTTTCGCTCTTGTCTCTTTCGCATTTACTTTAACTTTCTTCCGCTTATGTTGCAAGCTTTTTCTCAGCTGCCCAGATTCTTGTGGCCACAGTAGCTCTAAAACAGCAGACACATATCACTGGATAAAGCACAAAAAAATTATTGTTTTGAAAAATTACTTGCCGCTGTTACTTCATTGTTAATTAATTACCATTGTAAAATGGATAGTTCTGGTCCTGGATGCGGATTGGTTAATTCAGCTTTTCTAAAATACACAATATAGTAATAATGTTATAAGTTTTGTTAGTACAGTAACAAAAATAAGTATAGTATGTTAGTATAGTATAATAGTTTGTTAATATTTTGAATTAGATTGTTATATTTTAGAACAATTTTATATTTTCTGTTTTTAATTTTAGTTAAAGTTTTAGTAATTTTGTTGTGCGTGTTTGCCATTTTTATTAGTGTCATTTTTATAAATACGTCTAAATGGTTATTTAGTTTTAGTTTTTACATATTTTAGTACTTCAACTTGACCTTGGCAACTAGCTGAAATAAAGTATAAGTTTATGTTTGTTTTATATATTATATTATATTATACTGCAGTTAATGTTTATTTTACAACGAATTGTGAAATGTACTGAAAATGTTTTTTATGCTTTTACTTATAGTTTTACTTAATCATAATAATCCTATATAATAATAGATATAGTGCATATTTAAATAGTTTTTATTAAATATTAGTTTTTAATTTTTTTTAAATATTCATATTTAATAAAAACTTTAATATTTAATAATGTTCATATATATATATATATATATATATATATATATATATATATATATATATATATATATATATATATATATATATACACATACACTATATTGCCAAAAGTTTTGGGACGCCTGCCTTTACATGCACATGAACTTTAATGACATCCCATTCTTAATCCGTAGTGGTTTAATATGGAGTTGGCCCACCCTTTGCAGCTATAACAGCTTCAACTCTTCTGGGAAGGCTTTCCACAAGGTTTATGGGAATTTTATACCATTCTTCTAGAAGCGCATTTTTGAGGTCAGGCAGTGATGTTGGCGAGAAGGCCTGGCTCACAGTCTCCGCTCTAATTCATCCCAAAGATATTCTATCGGGTTGAGGTCAGGTCTCTGTGCAGGCCAGTCAAGTTCCTCCACACCAAACTCGCTCATCCATGTCTTTATGGACCTTGCTTTGTGCACTGATGCGCAGTCATGTTGGAACAGGAACCACAAAGTTGGGAGCATGAAATTGTCCAAAATGTCTTGGTATGCTCAAGCATTAAGAGTTCCTTTCACTGGAACTAAAGGGCCAAGCCCAACCCCTGAAAAACAACCCCACACCATAATCCCCCTCCACCAAACTTTATACTTGGCACAATGCAGTCAGGCAAGTACCGTTCTCCTGGCAACTGCCAAACCCAGAATCGTCCATCGGATTGCCTGACAGAGAAGTGTGATTTGTCACTTCAGAGAACATGTCTCCACTGCTCTAGAGTCCAGTGGCGGCGTGCTTTACATCACTGCATCCGACGCTTTGCATTGCACTTGGTGATGTAATGCTTGGATGCAGCTGCTCGGCCATGGAAACCAATTCCATTAAGCTCTCTACGCACTGTTCTTGAGCTAATCTGAAGGCCACACAAAGGAAGTGGAAGTGACTGGAACACCTGAATTCAATGATTTGGAGGGGTGTCCCAATACTTTTGGCAATATAATGTACATATATATATATATATATATATATATATATATATATATATATATTGTGTAGTTAGTATCAGTTTAATATGGATGTGCAATGTGTTGTGTTCAATAATGTAGCATGTCATCTTGTACTGAAACTAATACACATCAACTTATTCAACGTAATGGTGTCTCAGTAATAATACATACAGTGATATCTCACATTACATATTTCATCATGTAAGCCCTGTACCTGTGTAGCACACTCCGAATGCTATTTCAGCTCTGGCAATATTTAGTCAGTTAATAATTCACAGACTCTTTGTAGAAATATTAAAACAGCAGTAAAATTTCTCATGTGAACATAAGTGGCAGTGTTTAGGCAGAGCCACTTAAATCCAACTCAATGCAAATTTAATGTCTATCTAGTCAAGACGCATCAGACCGTCTGCTAGCTAAAAGTCTTGCTTCTCCCTTGTCTCTCTTTCTTTTTTTCTCTCGTTCGATCATTGTGACCGAAGGGTTAAGTAAGCCTGTCACTGTCTATGTAATGAGGCTCTGTGTGACCCTTTGAAATCTCATAGCTTTCTCCACGTCTCCATCTGAGCCTCTCCGCTCAAAATGGCAATTAGTGCAAATGTGTCTGTGTGGAAGTTTTACTGCGTTGCCCTGCCTCTCAATGTCAAGTCTGGTTCAAAGGCCTGACAGTGTCAGATGTACTCTCTTTAGAGGCCACAATGTCCCCTCACGCAAACACTGAGAGCGAATACGGGGCATTAAGTATAACCACATGACTACTTTCATGGACTGAATGAATTAGGTGACATGAAATGCATTTGCACCTTAATGCATTTTGTACACAAAAAAAAAAATGCAGTAGAATGAAATTAACGTTTCCTTTTCATACTGTAAGAGAAATGTACTTTATTGCATGGGAAAAAAACAGCCTTTATGTCACAATTCATGAAATGCATGTTAATCTTTGAATGAGAAATGTACATTAATGTTTTTTAAAAAACCAATTAGTAGTAAGTAGCAAGATTTTTTTTAAAGAAATTTTATTCAGCAAGGATGCATTAAATTCATCAAAAGCAACATTAAAGACATTTATAATGTTACATAAGATTTCTATTTCAAATAAATGCTGTTCTTTTAAATGTTCTATTCATCAAAGAATCTTGAAAAATGTTTATCAAGGTTTCCACAAAAATATTAAGCAGCACAATTGATTTTAAAATTGATAATAATAATAAATGTTTCTTGAGCACCAAATCAGCATTAGAATGATTTGTGAAGGACACTGAAGAGTGAAGTAATGATGCTGAAAATTCAGCTTTGCCACCACAGAAATAAATTACATTTTAAAATATATTAAAAAAGAAAACAGTTATTTCAGATTGTAATAATATTTCAAAATATTATGTATTTTTGATCAAATGAATGCAGCCTTGGTGAGAGACTTCTTTCAAAAATATTCATAAATCTTACAGACTCCAAACTTTTGAACAGAAGTGTACAATTTTGTATGAATGTAGTAAGACGCAGCACAGAGACATCTTTATTTTTATTCTTTATCTCTCTTTCTCTCACCATCAGCTAAGCCGCCTGCAGCTCTTTCCTTGCAGCAGTCTCACAACTCTCCACCTTCAACACTGTCAGCATCCCCATTAAAATTCAGCAGACTCACTCTAACCCGCACAGGATACACTCAGCTAACTAGCTTGTCGGCCAAGTCCAACTCGCAGCCTCCGTGGTTTAAAAATAGAGCCTCTTTTAATGCCTATATGAGTCATGGATACCGTGCATTTCATTCTCCCCAAAGCTAATTGGAGCTATGTGCTGCCGAGAGACTCATGTGCCGGCACTGTCTCAAATTGTAATGCTTGTAATGACAGAAAGTTTATCTAGGCTTTTGGTGAGCTGCAGTGAGTGGAGTACATGTGTTTTCGGGGGAGGAAGGACAACAAAACCCAGTTAATTGTTTAATGTCGAGCAAAGCTCCAATAACTCAACATGTGCTGTTATTGGCAGACTGACAGATAACATAAGACAGCAGGCACAGAGGAAGTGTTGAGATGTCAGCTGCATCAGACAGAACAAGAGAGACGGAGAGAGAGAGAGAGAGACAGAAGGAGAAACTAAGACTGTCACTAACTCTGAAAACTTATATCAGAACCATTAATTGTCAAATTAATACAGTGTAAAAAAGTGTAAAATAATTAATTACACTGAATCTCATGACATTATTGGCATTAGTATGGCCGATACAGATAATTACTTTCATGATGTGAATAATAACCATATATATACGCTGTCGTATACGCTGATCCAGAGCATCCCAAACATGCTCAATGGGTGACATGTCCGGTGAGTATGCTGGCCATGCAAGAACTGGGATGTTTTCAGCTTCCAGGAATTGTGTACAGATCCTTGCATCATGGGGCCGTGCATTATCATGCTGCAACATGAGGTGATGGTCGTGGATGAATGGCACAACATGGGCCTCAGGATCTCGTCACGATATCTCTGTGCATTCAAAATGCCATCAATAAAATGCACCTGTGTTCGTTGTCCATAACATACGCCTGCCCATACCATAACCCCACCGTCACCATGGGCCACTCGATCCACAACGTTGACATCAACAAACCGCTCACCCACACAACGCCATACACGCTGTCTGCCATCTGCCCTGTACAGTGAAAACCGGGATTCATCCGTGAAGAGAACACCTCTCCAAAGTGCCAGACGCCATCGAATGTGAGCATTTGCCCACTCAAGTCGGTTACGACGACGAACTGCAGTCAGGTCGAGACCTCGATGAGGACGACGAGCATGCAGATGAGCTTTGCTGAGACGGTTTCTGGCAGTTTGCAGAAATTCTTTGGTCATGCAAACCAATTGTTGCAGCAGCTGTCCAGGTGGCTGGTCTCAGACGATCTTGGAGGTGAAGATGCTGGATGTGGAGGTCCTGGGCTGGTGTGGTTACATGTGGTCTGCGGTTGTGAGGCCGGTTGGATGTACTGCCAAATTCTCTGAAATGCTTTTGGAGATGGTAGACGGCTTATGGTAGGTAGACATTCCTGCAGTCAGCATGCAAATTGCACACTCAAAATTTGCGACATCTGTGGCATTGTGCTGTGTGATAAAACTGCACATTTTAGAGTGGCCTTTTATTGTGTCCAGCCTAAGGCACACCTGTGCAATAATCATGCTGTCTAATCAGCATCTTGATATGCCACACCTGTGAGGTGGATGGATTATCTCGGCAAAGGAGAAGGGAGAAGTGCTCACTAACACACATTTTGGACAGATTTGTGAACAATATTTGAGAGAAATAGGCCTTTTGTGTACATATAAAAAGTCTTAGATCTTTGAGTTCAGCTCATGAAAAATGGGGGCAAAAACAAAAGTGTTGCGTTTCTAATTTTGTTCAGTATATATATATACACACTACCAGTCAAAAGTTTGGAAACATTACTATTTTTAATGTTTTTGAAGGAAGTCTCTTATGCTCATTAAGGCTGCATTTATTTCATAATAAATACAGAAAAAACAATAATATTGTGAAATATTATTACAATTTAAAATTATGGTTTTCTATTTTAATATACTTTAAAATATAATTTATTTCTGTGATGCAAAGCTGAATTTTCAGCATCATTACTCCAGGCTTCAGTGTCACATGATCCTTCAGCAATCATTCTAATATGTTGATTTATTATCAATGTTGGAAACAGTTGTGCTGCTTAATATTATTTTATAACCTGTGATACTTTTTCAGGATTCTTTGATGAATAAAAAGTCATGTCATGCCAAAGTCATGTGATTTCAGTAAACGAGGCTTCGTTATGTCATAAGTGTTTCGAACCGTTTCGAAATTTCAATGGCTCATATGACTTTGGCAGTTTGATACACGCTCCCAACCACTGATTCGAAACAAAAGATCTGTAAAGCTTCTCAATAAATTCTAACCTCCAAATTAATTTGGTATTGCTGTGTGTGTATGTTTTGAAACTATGCTTATACTCCTGCAGAGGTTTTGAATGTTCCAACCCAATGAAGCTGTTTCATGTCCAATTAGGTGAATGTGTTAAAAGTGTATTAACTTTGGCAGCCCTAGCACTGATATTAACACTTGTGGTTTTCAGGAATGATGATGGTGCATCCAAAAGCAACATCCACAGTGCTGTAAAATCAAACAATTGCCAAGCATGTGTTGTGCACAAGGCTTTATATATATATATATATATATATATATATATATATATATATATATATATATATATAGTGTTGTCATTTTGATTGTATATGATCTTCGACCCCAAATGCACGGGTTATAAAAAAAAACACATAGGGGGTTAATTAAGGTAAATAGACTCTATAAATGTGTGTCGAGTATCTCCTGAGGGGTGGGCAGGTGGCTTCAGCACAAATGAATAATTCATGTGTCCCGTGGCTGTTTTATGGACGGAGAATGCAATCCATCTTGGGAGCCGTCATCAGAAGATGTAATATTTATGACATTGTTCTTGCCAGTACACAAATGTGTCCACTGTACGACACACAGGCTAGAGGTCTCACAGTGATGGGCATATCAGTGGTCACATGCCACATCATACACTCACCATTATTTCTGATCACCTCTAGATGAAGAATTAATTCATGGGAAAACGTGCAAGTTATCAAATTTGTTATATTCAAAGTTGAAACATGTCATGTCCAAACTGCCAAAAAAAAAAAAAAAAAAAAATCTAAAATGTCAAAGGTATTCTTTTCCATACAACAAAAGCGCAAGGTGAAATGTAAGGTTTATTTAATATATGATTTTACATTATTTATTTGATTATATAAATAAATAATATAATATATAAATTATTTCATGTATATAAATGATTTTTAAAAAATCAAAGCTGAATTTTCAGCATCATTACTCCAGTCTTTAGTGTCACATGACCCTTCAGAAATCATTCTAATATGCTGATTTGGTGCTCAAAAATACTTAATGTTGAAATCAGTTGTGCTGCATAACAGTTTTGTGTTTTTTCAGGATTCTTTGATGAATAGAAATATAATTTATTTAAAATCAAAATATTTTGTAACACATTATAATAAATGTCCTTACTGTCATTAGTTTTAAACAATTTAATGCCTCTGTGCCTGAATAAAAGCATTAATTTCTTTAAAAAAAAAAAAAACTTTTACCCTAAACATTTTAAGGTAGTGTATATACTGTACATCATTTATTTATTGAATATTTGTATTTATTATATTAACATTTTATTTTAGATTTACTATTTACAGATAGGTAGAAAAATATGTGAAACTTTGTATAAAAAGGCATGATTCACAATATATAATTAAATGAAATACTGCACAGCTATGATGACGAAAATGTTTCTGTAGCTAGTTCAGGCAATGTTGTTTTAAAGGTGAAAACAAGATGAAAAAGAATGACTAATACACAACTAGCAGACTATACGTGTGTGTATGTGAAGGCTACCGCTCAACTGGTTTCTCATGGCAGCGACACAACGACAATGAAGAAAGGACAATAAAGAGCTCGGCCTGCCTCTCTGCTCCATTGCTGCTCTCAGCTCCCATTATTGCTTCTTGTTAAAAGCCAAGGGCATAGCACTCTCTACACAACACACACACACACACACTGGAGAAACCAAAGGCATTTCTATGAAACGCTGTATGAAAGAATATCAGAGGTGGAGAAAAAAAATACAGACCTGAAAATACCTTTAACGCGCTGACACTGGGCCCACGCACCTCCTCCCTTCCTCATTCCCTAGAGGGGCGGTGGGTGGGTTGATGTGGGGATACACACTAGGGTATCTACAGCAAAATCAGTCCCTAGTGGGCAATTATTCATGTGCAAGCAGTGTAGGGGTGCTTTCTGTGGGTGGCGGAGCACTGGGTAAATGCTAACCCTCTGAGGGAGCAGCACTCCATTAGAAGCGAATCCATCACCTGCAACGACCACTTTACAAAAGAGAGACCAGCGAGACTATCACTGTCAATGTCACATCTCTCCCAGCACACAACAAGTGCAGCAGTAGACATGCGGTCTCCAGGGGGCTCTTGTTTCTTTCTTTCTCTGTTCTACAGCGGGTTCGTATAAAAGCAAAAATGCGTGCATGGGTCAGGTTTTGCCAACACTGAGGAGACCAAATGACCTGTAAAGGATGGTAAAACATGAAATCATCTACGCTGCAACCAGTCAACAGACCCTGGCAGGGAACAGGCTTAATAAACATACATACTTAATCATTTCTTAATGTAAAAATGCAAAAAACGAAAACCATTTGTGTGAGTCATAAGAAGTACTGGATAGAATCTATTTAAATAAATTCAAATGTAAGGCATTAAAATGTTTTTTTTATTTATGCAGTTACTCTTAATTACCATTTCAAAAGGACATCACAGTGTGTTTCTGCTCAGGCAGATTATATAAAATCATGATTATTTGCTTTGATAGTTTATATCATTGTATGATTTTAAAATGATTTAGCAAATGAATCCTAGATAAATATTAACTGACAGATATAAAATGTTGCCCTCTCTGTTATTTATCTGTATAGTTCATCTGTATTTTTTTTTTTTTTTTTTTATAGTAAACAAATCTGCGTTGGCATTCATCAACACATTTTATTTCCACAATGTGATGTATTTCCAAAAATATTTGTAAAAAATAAATATTTATTATAATATTTATAGCCGTATTATTTATTTGTATTATTAGTATTATTTCTATTCAGGTATTTATTATTATTTTCAATTTTTTCATTTTTAATTTTCTTTTTAATTTTAGTTTAAAGGGTTAGTTCACCCAAAAAATAAAAATTCTGTCATTAATTACTCACCCTCATGTCGTTCCACACCCCTAAGTCCTTCATTCATCTTCAGAACACAAATTAAGATATTTTTCCATAAAATCCAATTGCTCAGTGAGGCCTGCATTGCCAGCAAGACAATTCACACTTTCAATGCGTAGAAAGCTACTTTAAAGACGTATTTAAAACAGTTCATGTGTCTACAGTGGTTCAACCTCAATGTTATGAAGCGAAGAGAATACTTTTTGTGCACCAAAAAAAAAACAAAATAACGACTTTATTTAACAATATCTAGTGATGGGCGATTTCAAAACAATGCTTCATGACGCTTCAAAGCTTTACGAATCTCTTGTTTCGAATCAGTGGTTCGGAGCGTGTATCAAACTGCCAAAGTCACACCCCCCAGTGGTGAACCATTGAAATTTCTAAACAATTATCACGTAATGAAGCCTCATTTACTGAAATCACGTGACTTTGGCAGTTTGATACGCTCTCCGAACCACTGATTTGAAACAAAAGTTTCGTAAAGCGGTGTTTTGAAATCGGTGTTATTTTTATTTATTTATTTTTTTTGGCGCACAAAAAGTATTCTCGTTGCTTCATAACATGGTTGAACCATTGTAGTCACATAACCTGTTTTAAATGCGTCTTTAGTAGCTTTCTGGGCATTGAAAGGTTTAATTGTAGTGCTGGCAATGCAGGCCTCACTGAACCATCGGATTTTATGAAAAATATCTTAATTTGTGTTCCGAAGATGAACGAATGTCATACGGGTGTAGAAGGACATGAGGGTACTTGATGACAGAATTTTCATTTTTGGGTGAACTAACCCTTTAAGGTTTAGTAATTTTGTTATATCAGAAACATGTAAATAGTGGCAATTTTGATTTGTTGACTTTAAAAGCTAAATGCATGCACTTTCAGACATTACTTAAAAAATACAGCCTCCTTTTACTCAGTGTTCTTAAAGTACGCTATGTGTACGTTAGCAGCTACCTGACTCGAGTGGTATTTTCTGTTTGTCGGGAGGAGAAAGCTGAGCGAAGGTCTGTTGGAGAAGTGAGCTCTCCTCATAAACATTTCAGTAGCCTTCAGTGCCTTTGAAACAGTTCTCTTAGAGGCAGATGGGCATGTATGTATCCATATTTTATTCCAGAGCCTCAGCTCTCTCATCCACGGCTGGCTGTCTGAGGCGAGAGCATCCTTCCACCTCCGTTCTGTGGGAGATTAGCAAGGCATAAACCAGCGCAATATGTATTAAACTAATTAAATGTCTAAATCAAATCATTAGTCTGAGGCCTTTTTTATCCCCGCGCCTGAGGTAAAATGAGTTAATTTCTCACCGTGTCGCACACCTGACTAGAGCCGCTTTGTTTCATAACCTAATGCTATGAAAGACATTGGCACTCCACCAACACCGCTTTTCTCTGCCACTTGACGCGCTGAGCCATTTGTATATAACACTGGCACTTGCACAAACAATCCTGCAGTTTGATTCTGTGTGGTCTCCTTCCAATCGGTTGCATCCAGCAGCGACTATGAGCTCTTTTTATACCATATAATTAAAACTGTGGCAAAGCTACACGCGTGTAGGAGTAAAAAAAAAAAAAAAAAAAAAAAAAACAACCGCCTGAGTAACACGGGCTGTAAGAGCAGCATCTGGTGACATCCGCTTCAATTTTGTGTGTGGTGGTACGTGCGAGGGGAGTGGGTGTGTTTCAGTGTGTGTGTGCGAGTGTGTAATGAAGGGCAGAGGGCATTCGGGAGAGACTGTGTGTGTGCGTGTCCTATATATACTGCATTATAGTGGGGCACATCTGCCACTGCTGTTCCTGCCTTGCCTGGTGTCTACTCTCCGGGGAGGCTTATTTTGCCGACTTGACGTGTTCTCAGCTGGAGCAGCTCTCATCTTTGAGCTCCGAGAGAAATCCTCTTTTACTCCTTTGAGTCGTAAAACACACACACACACATACAGAATTTAATACAGAATAATAATTCATCCTTATGCTTTGCCATAGGTTTTTCTACAGTTTTGTGGTTTGAATATGTTGCACACTCTTAAAAATAAAGGTTCTTTATTGGCATTAATGGTTGCATGAAGAATCTTTAAATGGGTCCTATTATACATTTTACAACTTTTTTTAGTGTGTAATGTTGCTGTTTGAGCAAGAAAAAGGTCTGCAAAGTTACAAAGCACAAAGTCACTCCAAAGGGAGGCTTTCTCTACATCAGTAAGCATGGTTCTGAACTCCCTGAAACGTCTTGATTGTAGTCTTTGGCCCAAAAAGGCACGTATAGTTTTCGTGTACGGTCATCCGCCAGAAGCTAGTTATTTGAATTTATAAAGTTTTAAATATGAACATTTTTCTAACAAAAACGCATCGCTTCACTTCAGAAGGCCTTTATTAACCCACTGGAGCCATATGGATTACTTTGATTATGGATGGATGCATTTGTTTTGTTTTTTATCAGAGCATATTACGCTTTTCAAAAGAAGGGGCTTTACAGAAACCTGAACTAAACAGAGCATTTCTGACAGGAGAAGAAGTGAGGTGCTGCAACAATGTGAAATATATGTTTTTTGAACATTCAAGTAAAACCTAGTAAACCCCCAAAAATCAAGACTTTGTATAACGAAGTCCCCATTGACATCTTGCCATTGCACAAAAGGTTCGTTATAGAAGAAAAGGGTTCTTTAGACTTTTAAAATGTTCTTTATGCTAAGGCCATGTGTCCACCAAAGCATTTTTAGCCAGCTGAAAACGCCTATCTGTGAGCGTTTAAGAGAGCGCTTCGGTAGCACAGCTTTTTTTTTTATTATTCTTTCAGTTGAGGCAGTGTTACTAGTATCTCATTTCACAGATAGTTTGTTTCTGTATAAAAATGTCGATACAATGTAAAGTATTTGCTCTGGCTCTTGTTTTAAATTATTCTGTTCTGTTATTATGCTTGTTGTTGTCATCTGTTGACGTTGTACAAGCAGAATGTGGCGGTTGGTCAGTGTTGTATTTCTCCCGCCTCTCCTCCACTCTGATTGGACGGCTGGCTGAAAAGTTGAATATTCTTCAACTCAAGGCAACCGGTAAAAAACGCTGAGCGCTTGAGCGTGAAAAAGATGCTCAGCGCCTTGTTAGTGGCCGTTCAGACAGAACGCGTCTTTGTGTCTAAAAACATGAGATGAAGCGGTCAGGAATGGATTTTAAAAAAAGCACAGCACAGAACGCAAAGGTCTTGAGATGTGATGCAATAACGGAAATAATAGAAAGAGGCAAACAGAAGTAGATAGATACTATTTTTGACATGGAAAAAAAAGAAAATAATCGCACTGGCTATGGCCTCCTCCGCCATGTTGCCGTCAAATAAAACAGTTGCCATGCCAACTTGCTACTGTTAACAGAAGCTCGCAACGCTTGCCCCGCCACCAAGTTCTTCTGATTGGTCCAGTGTTTTGAAACTGACATTGATGAGCGGTGCCGCATGTAAAAGTTGAAAAACGCTCATGTGCGAGGCGCTGCAAAAGACGCAAGACGCGGGCGTTACGGTCATACACGTCCGTCTAGCGCGTGTTTACACAGAAAAACAAGGGAAAAGTACCGCATTAGAATAGAAGAACGCGTTCTGTGTGAACGGCCCCTTACGCTCCTGGCGTTTAAAAAATGCGGCGCTCCCATTGAAAACAATTGGAAAAGTGCGCTAGCCGCTGGAAAAAACGCTTTGGTGGACACACAGCCTAAGAGAAAAAATGGTTCTTTTAAGAACTGTTCACTGAAAGGCTCTTTGAGGAATCAAAAATAGTTCGCTGCAAAATCTCCCTTTTGGAACCTTTATTTTAAAGAGTGCATTGTGAATCTGAAAAGCATTTTCTCCAGTTTGGTTGAATTATTTTGAGCAATGCCGAGTTCATGTGTCACGGATGGATGATGCTCCCATCATTTAATGAGAGTTAAAGAATGGGGAGAGTCAAGGAAGAAGGGGAGACAGAAAAAAAAAAACATTCGTCAATTAGTATGCAAATGCATGCAAGCGACTCCTTCAGAAATCCAATCAGGCTGTCACCTCGGCAGGGGGTGTTATTATGAAGTCCCTGTGAAGTGTGGCTTGTGAGTTGCCATGCAAAATAAGCCATGTCCACAGACGAGCAGACACAGTGGGACTGGCACTGGATCTGCTGGCTGACACCAGTAACTCACACACACACTCATGTTTTCTATGATTTGAGCAATGTTGAAGACGTGCGCCCAGAATAACGGGTCTTGAACACCTTGTGCAAAATAAAATGTAATGCTGACATTAAATTCAGGGGCGTCAATTGCGTAAGGCAGGGTATTGCGGCTGCAATACCTTTGTTGCCTGGTAAATACTAAAGAATTCATTATATTACAAAATGAGTCAAGATATAAATTATTTAGTTGTAAATTATATTTAAACACAAAAAGAATAAAGCATTGACTTAGATGTAATAGGCCTACATTATCTGCCCTAACTCTGTCTAAAACTGTCATTCTGACTGACAACTGGAGCACTGGAGAAGAAAGTACACAGATATTCTCTTCTGAGGTTTATACTGTAGGTCTCATGTTTTGTTTCATGTTTTATTAATGTTGATTATAATTGATATCACAAAATAATATGTTTGCATGCTTTTCCTGAGTGCACTGGCGTGAACTGCTGTGCACTGACATGAATGTACACAGTGCAGCAGCTGAATTACATTTTCAGTTTGTTTCTAACCTATTGCATGCCTTTAGAACATGTTTGCATCCTTCTTTAAATGGGACCTATTATGCCCCTTTTACAAGATGTAATATAAGTTTCTGGTGTCCCCAGAATGTGTCTATGAAGTTTCAGCTCAAAATACTCCACAGATCATTTATTATAGCTTGTCAAATTTCCCCCTATTTGGGTGTGAGCAAAAACATGCCGTTTTTGTGTGTCCCTTTAAATACAAATGAGCTGCTGCTCATGGCCCCCTTTCCAGAAGAGGGCAGAGCTTTAACAGCTTGCGCTTCAGATACTCAACAACAACAAAGCTGGAGAATCTCACGCAGCCAAAATGACAATTGTCAGTAACGGTGTTCAGCCTTACATTGCTCAAGCCGGAGTCAGACACTAATGGAGAGACTCAGGAACTTTTAGAATGCAACAGGACGTTTCTGAGTGGATACATGTATGTAGTTGCTGTGGAGTTAATCAACTAGCATGTGCCGCTATGGTAATCTTTTGTGCAAGTCCAGTGTTGAACTGACTTGAAGAAGTCCGGCGTAAAATGACGGCATGGTAATAACACTCTACCACAACTTCCTCTTCTCTAAAGCAGCCCAACATGGCCTCGCCCCCTTAGTTGCGTGTTCCCGGGGCAGGTTTTATGTAAATTTTGGTGTTTGTGATGTCACTAACTGGGGAAGAAGCTAGTTGTAGTCCCTACCAGCTGTTTGTTGTAGTCCTTAAAAAGCAATTTCTGTAAAAGAAAATATCTCCCTTTGCATTTAACTTCAAATGTTGTAACTTTGCAGATGTTGTTTATGCTCAAATAGCATGTGTGTATGTGTGTCTTCAACTGTCCCAGACACAGTCACAGAAAAATAAGTTGAAAGCCATTGTTTGTTTATGATTGCAATATTTGGCATTGTTTTTATGGTTTTTAAAGCAACAGCTCAGAGGTTGCCAATGTGAGTTTTAAATAATTCTATTGGGTAACATAGACTTAATTTATGAGCTCTCAATTTCACATTAATTGAGTAATTTCTTACTTTTTTTGTAGAATCATATAAAGGTAAGAGCTGACTTTTTTGTTAGTTTTTAATTCATTCATGTATCAGCAGCTTCCAGTATCTTCCAGGTTATTTCCAAAGCTGTACAATTATTTTACATTTCAATTATTTATTTATTTATTTATTTTTTTAAATCGGCTGATGCCGTTGGTTCCTGCTGTAGATTTGTCTTTCTCTCTCCTGTGATTCTAAAGTAATTTAATTGTCACATGATATTTTTAGACTGGATGAAGTCATCTGAACTTGCCATACCGTGACTTTTAATGAATTGACTCCAACGATTAAAATGCATATCCCGAGTGCAAGAGTGATGTGTCATTAGTTTCCTAATGACCCATAGGTTGCCAGAATACAAGCTTAAAACTTAACTCACTTCTGCTACATAATGTTAGTCAGTGGATCAGAATGATGGACCATCATTGAAGTACTGCTGATAGCCATAGATTCAACAGCCCATGGATTTATATCATATACCTTGTCTCTATTGCTTATTTATAAATGGTTGCATTATATTTAGGGATTACACAGATCTGATCAGACTATGTGAACATGAAAATTATGGGAACATTAAATAAGCATTAGTAGCATGTGAAGGCCAGCAAATCACTGACACGCTGCAGAAAAGAGTCCAAAGTTATGACTTCTGTTTGAAGCTAGACTTCGCACTCATTCACTGACTGTGAAGCCATAATGTCCATTCAAAGGATCTGTTCTTTATATTCAAACAACAATGAAGCCAACAGGATGTAAGAATAAAAATCTGAGGCCATAATTAAAGAAATGTGAGTTATAACTCTGCTTGTCTGAATCAGTATGAACACAATTTGGCCTTCTGTATTGTATAAAATGAATAAACTGTGATGAAAGCAGCAGTAAAATATTGGCTCATCTTGCATTATCAACAACTGGTCCAAAACTCAAACCGTTCATTTAGACATACTGTAAGCATACTGGTGCTATACATTCAAAATTGGTGGTATCAGATATGCTAATTTAAGAATAACCATTAATCTGAATATCAATGTTGGTCACAGTTTAGATTAAAATTCACACCATCACAACCTCTAATTGTGCAAAAAATTGTGCTCTTCCTGGTGGTTCATTTCACACAGACGCACTCCCTTCACTCCCTATTATCACATGGTAGAAAAAAAGTCTAACTCAGCATGTCTACTAGCAGAAAAAAATTGTCACCTCACAGTAAGGCATCATTTTATTGAGACCCCAACCAGATGAGACCTCATGAGATGGGAGAGATGAGGAACCTGAGATCAAAGTTGCTCCACCTTCTCCCAATGGAGCAAAACAGTATGAAGTCAGTTACTCAGAGGAAGATTGAAGGCAACGGATTCTACCTACAACGAAAGCGAGAAACCAGTCAGTGGTTGCATTGTTCAATGGTCTCATGAAAAGAAATGCTCCAAGAAAAAAAACGAATAAGACTACTGTCTTAAGACTATTGTCTTGAGTATTGATGCATATGGTGCAGCAATCAGATTTTTAAAATGAATATGTATAAAGGAACACATACTTATTATTATTTTCTCCACTAGTTTTTGTTCCAACATTCAATATTCCATGTAGTTGCTCATTTATGAAGTCATAAAAAATGTAATGCAAAAGAAAAATAAATATTCCTTACAATAGTTGTATGGAGTATAGCTTGTCACGCTGCAGGACATGTCAGCTTCCCAAAAGTATATCATGTTATCCATGTATGTTGGTGAAATTTACATGCTAATGTATTAGTTACAGACACACAATGTAGCATTCACACATGTGCTTATGTTCTTTAAAAAGGCTTTAAAAAAATACCACAGCTCCCCCTAGTGGACGGCATAAAAGCCCCTTTTATTGTTATCTCTGACATTGGCACCCATTCAATATCCAATAATTTAAGTCATGTTTAGTTACAATCCCCTAGGCCAAAAAAGTAATCAGTATAATGGTCAGAGAGACAGAATCACCGAACCTTTCCTGTCCATTTTAACTCGTCATCATTTTTTACAACACATTTCTCCCTCTATTTCTATAGGAAGGGAGCCAAAGTCCTGTTTCTGTTTTTCTCTCTTCTCCTTCAGTATTTTTTTCTAACAAGTTCAGTCAGGTCTTCTTTTTTCCTTGTTCTTCCCTGTGTCACTATTGCTTGGTGTTTTGTCTTTAGGCTACTGCTGCAACAGAACCTAGTGAGCTCACTATAGAGGCTGTATTGTAAGGTATCACAGTGAAGCTCCTGACACAAAGGGTGTTTCAAATACTAGAAAATGTAATTATCCTACCTTGTAGATACCTTATTTTGGTCAAATCCAAAGGCAACATTGCATGCATCATTAGCGGAAAAGATAATCCCAGAATGCAGTAAAAAAAAAAAAATCCAAGATGGTGGACAATGTTGACGCGTGGGCTGTGTCAGAAAGCTTGTTCCCTCGCTGCCCTATCAGGCAATGACTTTGCAGGCAGCGTTTGTGCATGAAGGTACCTCACAAAACAGATTTTAGGGTAAAGGGTAGGGTTATGGTTAGTATTTGTTGTAGCATTGTGTAGGCAATTAACTAAAATACATCTTTCTAGTGTTTATGTCCACACCACAACTATAACGATAACGGCTCAGAGAAACGATATAGTTGGAATCATTTTCAGAATGATTTTATCCAGCAGACAAGTATGGAAAATTGTTTCCACCATAAAATAAAAAATAAAAAAGCTAATTGCGACTTTTTATAAACTCACAATTGTGAGTTATAAAGTTAGCATTGCGTGATATAAAGTCAGAATTGCGAGTTATAAAGTCAGAATTGCGTGATATAAAGTCAGAATTACAAGTTATAAAGTCAGAATTGTGAGATACAAACTCGCAATAGCGTGTTATAATGTGCAGTTGTGAGGGGGAAAAAGACTGACTTTTTTTCTCAGAATTGCGAGTTTATTTCTAACATGACTTTATAACTCACAATTGCATGTTATGAAGTCATATCTCACAATTCTAAAAAAAAAAAAAAGTCAGAATTGCGAGATATAAACTTGCAATTCTGAGGGGGAAAAAGTATAACATGCATTTCTGAGTTTATATCGTGCAATTCTGACTTTATAACTCCCAATTGTGAGTTTATATCGCAATTCTGAGAAAAAAAGTCAGAACTGAGATATAAAGTCAGAATTGCGTGATAAAAAAATTACAAATGCGAGAAAAAAGTCAGAATTATGTCATTTTGACTTTATATCACGCAATTTTGATTTATAACTTTAAATCTCGCAGTTCTGAGACAGAATTGTGAGATGCAAACTCGCAACTGCAAGAAAAAAGTTCGAATTGTGAGATAAAAAAAAAAATTTATTTAGTGGCAGAAACAAGTTTCCATAGATGAGATGAGATTTAATCAGTATCCATCCTGCTTTAAAGGGCTTGAGCATTTAAACCCTGCATCAGCATCACACACGTGTCGTGCTGCTCACGTGACCAGATCCGGCCAATACTGAGCCCGTGTTTGGACATAAACGCGGAAGCCCTGCAACGAAAATAGTATAGCAGTATGATGGGACATACATATTTGTTAAATAAAGTCGTCATTTTTTGTTTTGTTTTTGCGCACAAAAAGTATTCTCATCGCTTCATAACATTAAGGTTGAACCACTGCAGTCATGCTGACTATTTTATTGATGTCTTTAATACCTTTCTGGACCTCAAAAGGTGCAATGATGTTACTGCCTATGTGTGGATCTGATACCCTCGGATTTCATCAAAAAATTCTTAATTTGTGTTCCGAAGACAAACAAAGGTGTTACAGTTTTGGGACGATATGAGGGTGAGTAATTAATGACAGAAATTTCATTTTTGGGTGAACTAACCTTTTTAAAGCGGTAGGCGACATAACCGCAGTGTGCCCTTGGAATAAACAGAGCAATAATGTGCATTGGTGTGGACACTAATATAGTTATCGTTATAATTATCATTCTTGGTGTGAACAAGCCTTTAGTCAGGTGCAGAAAATACAGTAATTGAAAACAATTGCAAGTTGAGTTTCCTATCTGTGTTTCAAATGGCTCACTTATGAGGCACAATGACATTTTAGATGCTTTTTTTTTTTTTTTTTTTTAAGTCAGCTGCCTTTTCAGGCAGTAGGCAGCGAGGCAGGACACTAAGTTTTGTAACAGAGCTCATGTGTGACCAAACAGCCTAACAGTTTTTCCACAGGTTCAGTGATAGTGAGTACAGCTGTGAACCCCATTCTCTTGCACACAGGGAGACGCGTGCCGCACACTGCCCTGTGTTTCACTCCCTGATGGAGAGAAAATAAAATGCTGGATTTATATTATGACTTCTCCAGGTTGCACTTTACAATGGCTACATTGTTAGGTAGTTCTCCCTTCACATGGTTCAGGGTAGGTGAGTATATATTCCAGATATGCACAAGGTGAGGTGTGCAGAACCTGTAAATTATTTAGCATCTACATAGATCTTGGGTCTCGAATGCTGTACAGCATGATTCAAAGAGGCCAAGAAATGTGTGCTTTAAACATTCTTCTCTGTTTTTATGATGTTGGTGGTAGAGATGGACCTCCTGCTGTGCCCTCATCTTCCTCACCAAGCAGAGGAAATGGGCCGGAAATGCCTGAGAGAATCACATATTACTTTCCTCCGTCAAGAAATGCTAAGCTCCTAACCTGTCACATTAACCAATCCCCCACCATGTAGTGCATCACGTGACATGCAATCTGACAATTTTGCAGCTTTAGAAAAGAAGATGAAGATCAGAGGTCAAGGTGAGGGCACACAAGGCTTTGCGCTCCATTTATTTCCATTCACGCGGAAAGCAGAAACACAAGCTCATGTGAATAAATGTTTTTTGTTTTTTTTTGTAGGACCAAAGTTTGGTGAACTGTGACCTGCAAATTTGTAAATATAAACTAAAGGAGGATCTAAAACTTTGTAAGCAGCTTGGTTTGCTCTGCTGCTGCAAAGTGGACTAGATGGTATATAATGAAAATAATAAACTCCAAACACTGATCATAATAAGAGAAAGTGTATTTGTTACCAAGAGAATGACATCTCTTGACATCATGACATCATATCCTGTTGTCAATATTAGTTGTGGAGTCTATAATTTCACGTGTTTATGTGTAGTGGGCTCACACATGTAGTGTATTGGTACTAAAACAAGCAAATGATCACAAATCATAATTATTTTATGAGCTGGAGATTTAGTATAAATTTGTACGATTTGATTTGTACGAAAACACGATTTTGGGGGGGGGGGAGTAAGTGTGAAGGTTCACCCCCTAAACCTAACATTTAGTGAGGCTTAAGCCAAAAAAAAAAAAAAATTGATAAAAAATGTATAAATTAAATAAATAAATATATATATATATATATATATATATATTCATACAACAGTTCGATCTGGTTCTCCAATCTGATTGGCTGAGAGCTCTTTCCAGCCATGTGATATTCTACCAATATCGCCACAGGAACCATTTCACCGTTTGAAGCACTCTGCTGTCAGCATTCTCACAGCGAGTGTCATGGCGGACGAGCAAACCCACCATATTTTTATAGATCCAGACCATTAGCGACCGTTGAGCGCTCATGTACCCGCAGAGAACAGCTTCATCTCAGCCAGTCCTTCAGGAATTGCCACTGGCTCTTATGTAGATAGTGTTTAAGCATGAGGTATAATTCGTTTTGGGTATATCGATTTTGTGATTATGAATATGATATTAACCTGAATACTATCAGCTAAATGCAGGTAATACACTTGCTTAGTCTCTCTAATACTCTGCATATTACAGTGAGTTTTAATGAAGCCACTCAAGCCTCATTCAGACTATCAGTCTAAATCCGATTATTTGTGTATCCGATTGGAATCTGATCTAAAACCTTTAAATGTCCACACTGTGTATCGCAAGTATTCAGATCCGATTTGTGTGTCCATGGTGCTTTTTCGCTTTCTGGAATATCTGCATTGGTTTCTATGGCAATGACGTTGTGTTCGTATGTATACGCCCAAAACAACAACAACAACAACATTGTGGAGGGGTTTTCAATACAGATGTTGTCTTATTTACATCATGACAACGTGTAGCTGCCGACGCTGGACTGCTGCGTTATGATGAGGCAGCAGCAGAAACATAGGAGGCTGGTATGAGCGGCTTTATTCTGTGCTGTCGTCTCCCCCGGTCTCAGTTATAGCCTGTTGCTAATTTCTGCTCGTCCGGCACTTTGCAACAACACAGCCTTGTTTCTGCAGTGACTTTCAGCATGTTTCCAATAACAATGTCTGACGTTTACATTTTATGTTGCATGAGAAAGTCACATAAACCACGTGAAATCCGATCAGAGCGGTCAGACTGAAACAGATTTCCAAAAATGCGATTTGAATAGGATTCCAAACCACATATGAATGTTGCTCAAAACGGATTTGTAAAAATCACATTTCATGCGGTTTTTGGCCGTTCAGACTTGCTAAATCTGATCGAATTTCAATCAAATATGCACAAAAATCAGATTTGGACTAACAGTCTGAAGGCGGCTTCAGTGTTCCTTGTCACTAGTTCTAAAGTGATGTTTTGGAATTTCGTAACTGAAGCTTGGGGTCAACTGTTAAACTGTCAACTTGAGATTTGAATCCGTGGCGGAAGGAAGAAGTTCCTCACAATAGAGGGTTTTTTTAAAGATACTTTGTTGTTCTTATTTATTTGCACACTACAACTGTTGTATAAACATAACATCACACTCGTAGGCATGGAATATGGCTGTACGCTATGATTGTCTGCAACTGAATCACAATCCCATACGCATGTGATATTGCTCATATTGTAAAAGGAGATCGTACCATTCGTGACCAATTCGCCAAAATGTAAAATAGTTACAAACTGCTATGAGAGCTGGTTTTGTCCTGTAGAGTCTATAGTACGTACATGTCCATCTGAACTAAAAGATGGGGACAGTCGTGGCCTAATGGTTAGAGAGTCAGACTGGTAACCGGAAGGTTGCGGGTTCGATTCAGATAATGAAGCACATAAACTTGAAGTGAAATCCTGTCGTCTTCTCAGACAGTCTATGCTGAGGTGGAGAAACCCTCCCAGCAGCCTCAGCTTCTGTTACTGCTCTAGTGCCCCTGAATCTCTGCCAGCGTTTTGTTGGCCTTCCTCATAAAACGCAAGGCAAACAGGATCTTCTCAATGGCAGCTTCACTACACACAAAATCCAAACAAGCCTGTATAATGCATTCGCTGCATTGCTAAAATGAAATAAAGAAGCTGTTGTCTCTCTCTCTCCCTCTCTCTCTGCTGTCATTACTATTTTACAAGCGGCAGCTTCATTACCAAACCATATGCTTGGTAATCATGAAAGCTGTGGGTGCATCCCTTATATGATGTGGGACGGCTAAATTATTAAACGCGCCGTGCTGGCAAGGCCTGATTCAGATGTGGCAGCGAGCCCAGTCTCCTCTCTCATACACACACACACACATGTACACACACACTCATGAAGGGAGATGAGGCACTGGGAGGGCAAAAAAAAAAAAAACTTCAAACACCTTTCCTGTGCATTTAGTGTAATGAACAATGTCTTAATTGAGATTGCCTAATTACCCAATTTAAAGGTAATTAATATGATACTAATTAGCATATGTAAATGACACATTGCATAATTGAGGATCCCTGTTTTGAATTAGATGGCTCTACAATGAACCCGCATATAAAAAAAGAAGAAAGATACAAAGAAGCCATTGACGTAGTGATACAACCGTCAATCACCCCTGTGCTGCGGAATGCGCGTACTGCAGATGCTCAAGCGCATTATCAAATCCAGTCAAGTTAGGTTTTGTTATCATGCATAAAAGTCTGCTAATCTAGAGTAATTAAACTACTTATGCAGTAATTACCAGTGCAGGTTTTTTCAAGGTATCTTCCTATGAAAATCTAAATGCTTTGTTCTGTATAGTGTAAATTACTAGGCAAGATTTTTTTTCTTTTTCTAACAGACATGTTTCACACCAGCAGCTTATATTAATTTCAGCATCCATATTAACAGGTTACAGTGTGTGGTTTGGGTTCTATTGTCATGCAATATAGGCTATATAGTTATTGTGACATCAGATCAAAATAGCATTTATCAGTCTATTCAGCTATTGTATGCTAAGCTAGCAGGCTAAATGCTAACAGTATGCTAAGCTAGGCTATTTGGTTAACAGTTCACTAAACAAGCAGGCTAATCTTTTAACGATAAGATAAAATAGCAGGCTTATCAGCCTGCAGTATGCAAAGCTAGTCAGCTTACCAGTTAGACTGCAAGTTAAGGGAAAAACAAGATTTAAAAAATCTTTAATTTGACCATTTATAGCTACGTTGTGTGTATATATATATATATATATATATATATATATATATATATATATATATATATACACACACATATATATATGCTTTTAAAAACATTCATTCGTATTTTTTCCACAGAACAGTGGAAATACCAGCTGCACTTTCTCGCTCTCTCATCTCTCCGACAGCGAGTTGAAACACAAATCCGCCTCCCCTCACTCACTTGTTTCATTTGCTCCAGATGAATATTGTTGCTGTTACAGAGCTTGAATTCCTGCATGGGACTGCACGTATTACGCATAATTTTACTTATTCCTGCAGATTTTATGCTCACACCCAAAGTGTGTGCACATAAAGCCACCTCTCAGTACTAAATTGAGTTATTTTTCGCAGCTTATTGGGCTTAAAGAGTCAAAAACACACAAAATAATGTCAAAATGTCGGTCTTGGTGAGTATTCACACAAACACAGTCAGTTATGTTTTAAGTGAACAGTTGTGAAAGAAAACGTGTAACAGTACAATTTATCTGTGTATCAGGTCTTAAAGTGACAGCAGACTAATATACCTGCTGACAAATTATGAGATAATATTAAAAAATACCTATATGTCTGTTTTCCCCAATAGTATCAATGTCAAAATTGTGGCCAGTGAAAATGCTATATATACATATATATATATATATATATATATAAATATATATACATATATATATATATATATATATATATATATATATATATATATATATATTTACATAATAGTTTACATTTACTAATGTGTTTCAGATTTCTAATCAGGCACTGAATAGAGAACAAATTTAATCAGCCAATAGAATCACTTTGGGTTCCAAAGATGAATGGGGTTGAATCTTGCACAACATCCACAGGCCTTAGATTATTTCATTTTCACTGATCAAATGCAACTGAAGTGTCCTGAAATCCTGCAGCATATTAAAGAATAATGATGCCGCTGAATAATGATGACAGAATTTCGAGTCTACATAATATTTGTCAGGTCAACAGATATTGAAGTTGAATTTCAGCAGATGATTAGTGTGTATGTATTGATAATCTGTAAGAGCCTCTTGACTAGGGCTGCCTGCAGGGATGCAGTGAGCAGGGCCAAAGCGAGAGTGCCATGTGGCACCTGGGTCATACAGCTGCAGGCCTCCTGAGCCCCATCCATGCACACTCACGCACACACACTCATTCCTGATACTCCTGCTCTCCGATGGGCTCCATTTGCCCACACTCACACATAATTCCTTGCCCATGCTCATAAGCACGTACACAGTGTGTCGGTGTACTTGAAAAAACAAACATGCTCGAACGATCATGCCCGACAGAGATAAACAACAAGACACAAACCGCCTGGTGCATGCAATGAATAAAGCCATTAATAGAAGTCCGAGTGCTTTCTTCTATTGTTCATATATAGTGGCTCATGTTTGACACTTGTAAGTCATTGCATTCAAAACAAAATATCACAACAAGTGGCATTAAAAGGGTTAGTTCACCCAAAAATGAAAATTCTGTCATTAATTACTCAGCCTCATGTCGTTCCACACCCGTAAGACATTCATTCTTCAGAACACAAATTAAGATATTTTTGATGAAATCCGAGAGCTCTCGGACTTCTCGATAGAAAGAGATTTGACCACCACTTTCAAGGTCCAGAAAGGTACTAAAGACATTGTTAAAATGTTCAACCTTAATTTTATGAGGCAACGAGAATACTTTTTGTGCGCAAAAACAAAACAAAAAAACCTTTATTCAACAATTTCTTCTCTTCTTCTCTTACGTTCAGCGCTTCCAGGTTCTACATCAGAACACAGACTCATTATTTGCCGGCTCCTGCATCAGCATCACACGCATACATCATGCTGCTCACGTGAACAGCGCCGGCCAATACTGAGCCGGCGTTCTGACGTAAAACCTGGAAGTGCTGAACGTAAACAGCATAGGAGAATGACACAGAAGAGAAGATTTTAATGAATTTGATTCTTTGATGAATGTTTTGTAATGTATAAGCCTTTACTGACACTTTGATTAAATGCATCCCTGCTGAATAAAAGTATTACTTTGTTAAATTTATTTTTTTTTACTTTAAATGGGCTTCCACATGAAAGTACCACTGCATAAAGTGTTAGAAAATTGAAGAAAAGCTCTGGCATCATCTGTTTGCAGATGCCACTGTTTGATATTTTGTACTTATATGCAATAAAAATCACATTTTGAAGAGTTGCTGAATATGTTTTAAGTCACATACACTAAGCAAACACAAGTTCCACATCCTCGTTTTCTCTCGTCTTTAACATCATTTGTCTCATTGTCTGGTCTTTCCTCCCTCTCTTTCCACTCTGCTCTAACAGTGCTGGCACCTGTCACTGTTTGGCATCTCTGTGTTGGATGCAATCAGATCTGGTGTCAGTCAGTGGCCCCTGTCTGGCCTTCGGCCCCAGTCTATCTGCCCTGCACTGTAGAAGGAAGCGTTCCGTCTCATCGTCTCCCCTGCCTGCTGCCTCGTCCTCTCATGCTCCCTCCTTCCTGTCACCCCAAACCCAGCCCCGGCAGGGGCCATATGGCGTCTTCTGCCTCCCTTCTCCAGCCCCGCCCCACTCTGCGGTGCATTGAGACAAATCTCTCTCACCCCCTGAGCCACGCTGTCTCACATTCCTGTGTTCTCTTCATCCTGCCATCCTCCCTTCCTCTGTGCCTCTAGGTCTCACCATGCTGCTCTCTTCCCTCTGGGTGCACACAGGCACTGTGTTAGTCTGGGTGGGGGGTTGTGTAGGGAAGCACAAAGGAAAAAGAAGATGAAGATGTTAGATTATTGTAGAACAACACTATTATACTGTGCTAATACTTATAGAAGTTGTTCAAACAGAACTTAAAATTCTATCATCATTTACTCACCCTCATGTTGTTACAAAGCTGAATTTCCATGGAAATTTCCTTTTGCAGTGAATCTTAAACTTTAGACAAAGTTCTAAAAGTCATATTTTATATATATATATATATATATATATATATATATATATATATATATAAAAGAAAGTTGACCATTGCTTATATAAATTGCAATTCAAAAATATTTAATTACAAAAAGTATTTTAAATATGATTAGAGAGCTTGTATCGGTAACACTTTATTTTAGGGTCTTTTAACTAGTTGCTTATTAGCATGCATACTACTAGAATATTAGCTATTTATTAGTACTTATTAAACACATATTAATGCCTTATTCTGCATTACCTTATTCAACATTCTTAATCCTACCCAATACCTAAACTTAACAACTACCTTACTAACTATTAATAAGCTGTAAATTAGGAGTTTATTGAGGGAAAAGTCGTAGTTAATAGTTTATATGTGTTCCCTTATACTAAAGTGTTACCATATATATCTATCAATTAAACTGAGTTTACACTGAAAAATTACTAATCCGACATTTTGTTGTGCGGCATCCAGAATTTAACTGAGAATTTCAATTCAAATTTAAATTAAGCAGAATTAAAATGAAATAAAATGTAACTAAAAATGTGAATTAAAATTTAACTAGAAAAATGAGGTTTGCGAAGGTAAACTTGGAAGAATCCTCGATTTCCCAGAATGCCATTCCCTGTTAAATTTCTCTAAATTGTCATGGGATTATGAACAACAAACTTCCGTATTCTGTAAAACAGGTTGCATCGCTTCAGGTCTATGTGCTTCGTTAAATATAGAGCCATTTTACTGAAGATGCCTTCAAAAGGAGCTACCAAAGATGAGCATAACCAATGTCCATCGCATATGCAGATTGATATCTAAAAAATGTTTTATTTTTCTTCTTCTCACTAACATTCGGATATTCATTTTTGATTACCTTAAAAGTCACTTTCTCCGACAAGCAGATGCAATGAGACTCGGTTTCCTGTTTGTTCACGTGACGCTCGACATAAAGCCTTATCTGTAAACTCAACTTCATCAATTCCAACTACTGCTGGGTGTGGTCGATTTCATTTGAAGGGATTTAAAAGGAGCCACTTCCTAAATCTTGAATTTTGCTTAACCCTGATTACTGTAAAGGCTTGTTTGGGTTTGTGTGGTACAATTTCAATTTTGTGTGGGACTATTAATAACAAAGCTCTGTCAATAGTGCTAGGATGATTTTTATTGTACAATGTGACATAAATAACATTGATGTCACATAGTTTGCCTTCAGCTTTGCCACTGGGGTCACAATCTGACAAGCAGCAATCACAAAGGACAGAAAAAAAACATAGTACACTGCTCTAGGCAGAATGCTGCTCTTTTGCATACAATGAAAATAAATGGGGACAGATGCTGTCAATAAATAAATAAATAAATAAATCACAAAGGCACTTTAAACACTGTATTCTTCTTTGAACATGATGTGCTTGCTTGAATATACAGAGGTGTGAATAAGACTTGATAACTAGGAGGTTTGAAAGGAAAACAGGATAAGTAAATGATGACAGAATGTCCATTTTTGTCTGAACTATTCCTTTTACTTAGCAAATATCAGAAAGAATGGGGGCCTGTGATATAAATATGAGCGTTTACTCCAATCCACATAGAAAGCAATATTAATATTTTGCTAAATGAAAACAACAACCATTGTGAAAGCCACTGGAAGGAGTCTCTTCATGTTCTTCTTCAGAGATTCCTCACTGTAAGGGTTCAGCCTGTCAATCAGCCCTCAGCACAAACACATCACTTTCATTAACATCTGCAGGGTGTGTTCAGAACTCATTTGAGGGAAATGTCTGCATCACACACACACACACACACACACTCAAAAAACATCTTCTCTGGCACACAGGCCACCATTTCATCTGAAGATTTATGAGTGTGTCAAATAGGAGTGTGAGCGTCGTGTGGATCCTTGTCACAGTGCCACCGGTGGGAAGAAGTCAGCACAGGAGCCATAAACATCACTGGGGCAACCTCTAATGAAGGGTGAGACAGGGCAAGAGACCTCCCCAATCACTCACTCACAAACACAAATAGATTCTATCCCAAAATCTAGTGAGCTGCCTCACTTTCTACAGCCTTCTAAGAGACAATTCACACAAGACGTTATTACATTCCACTATTTACAATGTTATTTATTTATACACTACCATACCATTTAAAAATGAGGTAAGAAAGAATTTTATTTTTGAAAGAAATCAAGAGTTTTATTCAGCAAGGTTGCACTATATTGATCAAAAGTGGCAAAGACATTTACTATTTCAATTTCAAACAAATGCTGTTTGTTTGAATCTGAAAAAAGTATCATGATTTCCACAAAAATATTAGCACAACTGTTTTCAACATTGACAACTCCAAAATCAGCATATTCGTATAATTTCTGAAGGATCATGTGACACTGACTGGAGTAATAATGCTGAAAATTCAGCTTTGACATCACAGGAATAAATTACATTTTAAAATATATTCCAATACAAAACAGTTATTTTACATTTTAATAATATTTAATAATATTGCTATATTGTTTGGTGAGCATAAGAGACTTTAAAAAACAAACAAAAAAAACCCCAAAAAATTATTTGAAATGTTGGGTGAAAATGAATAGTCTATTTAATTGCAAAAAATTTAATAGCCAGTACTGGACAACATTTTTAATTAACATTGCAATGCATTTATCCATGAATGATACATGCAACACTACCTTATAAGGCCTGTTCACACCAAGGACAATAACTAACAATAAGTATATATGTAAAGATTTATATCTTTGAGAATAGGGAAGTCCAAATCACAACTATTACGATAACAACACAGAGGAACGAAGGTCACCGTGATTTTCCAAGTAAGATATGTTTCTGTATCAACATATTTTGTTTATCCTGGAACAACATTCCTGTCCGAAAATTTAGTCCTAACCCTCTCCGTACCCCTAAACCTAACCCTACCCATAACTTATCCCTAAAATCAGAGGGAAATCATAGGTGAATAACACCGATATAGAAGCAACTAACCCTGGTTGTAAGCGTTAACTTGACATACTGTAAACTTGTCCCTCAAATGTGATTGGTTGATTGGAATGTTGTTGCAGGATCAACAAAGTTGTTGATCCAGGAACACATTGTACTTGGTGAAATCACATTCACCAAGGAGGGATAATGTTGGAATCACTTTCAGATGATTTTTACCAATGATGAATGATACAAACATTGACAGCCAATCAGAATCCAGCTGACTCAAGCTCAGCTCAAGCATTTAAAATGGCAGACAACATAACTTCAGCTTATAATAAACAATGTTATCATCTGTTTGGTGCGAACTATAATGTAGTTATCGTTCTAAGTGTCAATCACAGTATCATATCTCAACCTTTTCTTTGTCTCTTTCTTTCTTACTCAGAATATTCTTCCACACAGACACACACACCTCTCAAATTGACACACTAACCAGCTGACCCATGACAGCTTCAGTAGCTTCACTTAGCAGTGTGTAACTGTAAAAGCCCACAGCTCTAAAGTGCACGTCATGACTTGTGTGGAACTGTCACATACGATCAGAGCAGATCGGAGCTGTGCCTTAATCTGAAAGCAAGACAGCAGAACGCTTGAGAAGAAACGGCCTGATCAGAGTGATTTAAGGGACTCAAAGTATGACAGACTCAAGACTGCAGCAAATAAACTTTAAACAGTAGTGATCACCGCCTATGACCACAGGCACAGCCATCTAACCCCTGCCAAAGAGCATTTACTCACTGAAGGAGAAATCACTTTGAGTGACGTGCAGAAAAGGAGGTCTACATGTTCCTCACTTCACTGGGAACCTCTTTCAATGGACTGTCATGGTTAATCAAGCTACATTTTCTTTTGGTCTACTCCAAAACTTTGTGAGTTGCCTACAGATGAAGCCTTTTGAGGCACCAGAGGCACTCTTCAGACACAAAGGCGGTTCTAAAATGTAGGATTTAAAAAAAAAAAAAAAAAAAAGTTTATTTAAATATATTAAAAATATATATATTTTAAAATATATTATTTTACCCAATAATTACATGTGCAATGTATTTATGCTTATTACTGTTTAGTGATGTTCGATTCTTGAACAAATTGTTGTTTTAAGAGAGTACTGTCGAGCCAGTTCACAGAATTAACCTTTAGTTCCAGGTTGATAATGCAAGACTCACATCCCAACTAGCACGCATGCTCCTTAAGCAGCACTGAATGAGCCAATAAGCATGTCCACATGGGTTATTGAAACAAAAAATGGTTAGAAATAGCTGGCAAAAAGTACCCAGAAGACTTGCTACTTCCTGGCGAGATTCTGAAGTGCTTATCCAATGGACACTTTCTATCCCATCAGGCCACAGGAGAGGAGTTGGCAGTGAAGTGACGCAACTGATGCTGTAAGTCACATGACAATGACAACATGACTGTGTTGTGGGAAATTACTTTTAAAAGTAATATATTGCGTAATGCGTTACATTACTTTTGCGTTACTTTTCTTATATGGGCTGGGCTGTTTGTTTGTTTGTTTTTATAACAACAAAAAGTTATATTTTTGGCAAAAATAAAGGCCCTTTCACACCAAAAGTGAAATAAGTCTCAGGATGAAGGAAATGCAAATGCAAATTCATGCCTGTACAGTAGAGGGCACAGTTCAAACAAACAAGCCTTTCAGCTGTGCTGCCATTCTGGAATACAGAAGAATAGGATGCAGGAGAAGAAGTAAATGAGTAAATGTATGCTCACATTTAGTCTAGAACTAGTCTAGAATAACCATCATGTTTACACAGTGCAGACAACAACACTGCACTCCCAATTTCTTTCAACATGGGGACAGAAGTGGTGTCAGTCAATAAATGGGAAAACAAAGTAACTTGAGTTACTTGTTTGAAAAAGTAACTCAGATATTTTGTTGTAAGTTTAAAAGTAATGCGTTACTTTACTAGTTACTTGAAAAAGTAATCTGATTACGTAACTCACGTTACTTGGAATGTGTTACCCCCAACACTGAACATGACGTAAGGATTACATTCCTACTATATACAGTATACTTATTAACAGTCACAAAGTAATTACTTATTTTAAAAAAAAAAGTTCTGAGAGTACTCGATTTCGGACACAGCCATTGTCGTCTCTTATGTTCTCTGGAATATTCTTAAGTGATAACTGCATACAGACTCCAGCATGTTTTGCTGCAGGATGGCTTTGAATAATGTAGCTCCTGCTGCATTCATGCACAGCAACAGTAAAAATCCTAGCCTTGCGAATGGCCGTTAATTGACTCCAACAAACATTTTCTGCTCTGTTAATTCTGTTAATGTTGCACACACAGCGCTTTTCTCTCTACATCACCAGCTGCTTGTCCATCTTCTTCATTATCACAGCTACTTCCATGCAGCTAACACACATCACAATGTAAATCTGTAGACTGGCCAGTACGCGCCCAAGCTCATCAGTTAGACTGGCTGCTTTATGTTCATTACTCAAAGGAAAATGAAGACTGGACTAGTTTATTTTGTGGTTCATCTAATTTTATACTGGAAGATACGCTCAGTTGCAAAGGTTAAATTAGTCTCACAGTGGATGGGGTGTCGAATTGATTAATGGTCAGATTAATGCTTATTCTTCTCAAAGCCTTGCTTTAGTTTGCATTATTAATTAATTAATACATTTTTTAAACTTGAATTTGTAAGTTTAGTTAAAAGCATTAAATAATAATCAGAAAAAAAAAATCATACCAAAATGTGTTCGACTTCAGTTGTGGCTGAATTTTAAAGAGCCTCACATGCAGTGGGAAAAATATGTATATTTTTGCCACAAATTAACAATTCGTTCCAACAATTTACTAATATGTGGGCAAATTTTACTAATTTGTCCCGTCCTTTTAAGTAAATCAATAAAATAGTTCCCTCAATTTACTAAATCTTGGCCACGTTGTAATTATTTGATTCCTTGCTGTACCTAAATCAAAACGATGGAATGAATTAGCTCAACGTGGCCACGATTTACTTAAACAAGTAAACAAATGAATAAATCGAGGGAACGAATTCTTAATTCATGGCCACGATTTACTAAAACAAGAGAACGACTTGTTAATTTGTGGCCATAATATATATATTTTTGTCCGCATTTCATGTATTTAACCGATTAGCAAGATTTACAGTTTGCAGTCGGACGAAAAGTTGAAAAAGGAGACTATGGAGAAGTTTATTTTTCCCATAGTGACAATCGCCTGTGATTGCGTACTTTATCCCAGATGAAGTGGATTAGATGCAATAGCCTATTTGTTACATACACACACGTTTTTAGACATGTTCATGTAGCAACAGAAACACTAGTCAATACTTTATGTACTTCTTACTACAGTGACTGAATGTACAAGAACCAACCTCAACATAGACATATAATTCATTGGTGAGGTCATTGATTAACTCATCGATAGGCAGTAATTAGAGCCAGCCAATGAGGCCACTCTTGACCTTAAGACCTAACTGGCAAGCTCATAGATGAGGTCATATTGAGGTAATCCCTTAAAAAGTAATTAATAAGATCAGTGACATGGCAATGAAAAGTACAGTTTACACAATTAGTTCCCCTTAATTGCCTTTAGCCACTTAAAATGATCAATTACATAATGAGCCCACCAATGAAGCAAAACTTGTGATCAATGAAGTCACATATTTGTTTACTCATTAAATCACTAATGAACCTTAGTCACTAAATATAAGGTCATTAATGTGAGACATTTTTGTACAGCCATCAGTTAAATAACCAACATTCTCACAGACGAGTATTTCACAAATACACTCTAAAAGGTCATCTATGCAATAATCAATGGGATCATAACTGAAGTAATCAGTGAGATCAAAATAGGCTAATTGTTGGCTAATTAATGAAGCCGTTGAGAAGTAAATCTGTCAGTTTATCATTGCTGTGATTGTATAGTTCACATTTTCATCTGTCCAGTAAGCTTTAAATGTAGCATTTATCAGTTTACTCTCCACTGTCATTGTCATGCTGTGTTTGAAACTCTCTTTTTAAAATGTATTGTTCACCCTTAACCATTAGGATTGTTTCACATTTTAATGTGATTTTGAATTTAATATAGGGCTGGACAATTAATCGAAACCGAAATTCAGAACCTCTAACCGACGTAATTTTCCCATGTCGGTTATTTCGTTTTTTTAATCCCGTTAATACTTCCCCCTTAAAAACATTATACCGTGTGTGTGGCAACGTGACTCCGCCCCGTCCAGTCAATATGCAGGTGAACGCCGAGTCAACACACAGAGACGGTGCGTGAGCCTTGCTCCTTCACTAAACTATGTCAGTTGTGTGTTTTACGGTTTGCCATTTTGGACATTCAAGC
Source organism: Elopichthys bambusa (assembly GCA_037101425.1). Lineage (NCBI taxonomy): Eukaryota > Metazoa > Chordata > Actinopteri > Cypriniformes > Xenocyprididae > Elopichthys > Elopichthys bambusa. Next base: position 8,495,368 of record CM074448.1, read on the forward strand.
GATTAGACGATCGGATGTGTATTATATCGAGCTACCGTGCTCACGCAGCTGCATTGTGGCACGAACACTCATACAAACAGTAGCTGCACAAAACGTGAAGATCGCGCGCACAGAGAGGAGCACAGATAGGAACGCAGAAACTAGTTGTCAGTGCTGTCCTGTGATTTATCACTAAAGTCACTTAGAAACTCAAAATACCACATATATTTCTACTTTTAAAGTAACTATTTACAATCCACAGCTTCACAATTAATAGAGAGACGGTATGACTAATTCACACACGCAAACGCTCTCATTACGTATTGGTTCTGTGCTAATTTATCTTTATCTGATTTACAATGAGCAGAAATCTGTAAGAAATGTTAGAAACCATAGATAAAATAACAGCTGAAAGTGAGCTGTTATATCAGATCACTCTTTCAATAGGAAAAAAAATATCCCACCTTTAATAGTCAAGCATATTTACAGTACAAACATTTTAAGTGAACTATTGAGGGCAAAAAAAAAAAAAAAAAAAAGTTCATTAATCGTAATGGATGTAAAATGTTCACTTAATTGAGGTTTTGATTTTAGGCCATAATCGTCCAGCCCTAATTTAACATGACAAATTATAAACAATTTATTCATACATACATCTATAACATGCATGCGTCGTGCTGCTCACGTAAACAGTGTTGTTAATAAAGTCATTATTTTTGTTTTGTTTTTGCACACAAAATGTTTTCTCGTCGCTTCATAACATTAAGGTTGAACCACTGCAGTCACATGGACTATTTTAACGATGTCTTTAGTACCTTTCTGAACCTTGAAAGTGGTGGTTAAATTACTCTCTATGGAGGGGTCAGACAGCTCTCCGATTTCATCAAAAATATCTTAATTTGTGTTCCAAAGATGAACGAAGGTCTCACGGGTGTGGAACAACATGAGGGTGAGATTTTTGGGTTAACTAACCCTTTAATATTCCTGGAGATTGCATCTGTAGTGTATAGCATGCAGAACAAAGACAAAGAAGGAATGGTTCAGTATGTGAAGTGTAATGCACAAGCACACACACATATTTACATGCTTATTTAAATGAATTATATCCATTTGTGCAATTGGGTTCTCACTCCATATTGACTCTCTAAGCCATTTTTATACTATATCACACTTTAAGCATAAAATGTAAGCATTCTTCATATGCTTAATGATCCCAGACTGTAAGTTTAGAAGTTGATCACCAAGACAGACCCTCAAAATTATTAAGACTGCCATAAGTTCTCAGAAGAGAGATGATGCCAATACCAATATCAAAGATTCCTTTCTTTCTACAGGTCTCTATGTTGTGTGATCATCAAAGGGTGCTGGCAGAGCTCAGCCTCAGGCACCAAGCATGCTTTTACACACATTCTAGCTGGATGACATATCACGTCAAAGCCCTGTGTAAATTATGAATGAAGCGGTTACCAATTACCATCATCTTTTCTGTTTGATGCCACGGTATTGATGAAAAAAAGATCCAGGCATGCTTGTTACGTGAGTTTTGTCTAAATGCGTTCTGATTTTGGGGGGGGGGTAAGCTTTACCTCCAGACAGCTTAAACTGACCTTGCATTCGTGTTGTCGTACCTGAAGACTGAAATGAAAGCTCAGGGACCCCATCTGTTCCAGTGTAATGACTGTGCTATTTGAAGGCAGGAAAGGTTCGTCTGGAGCAGCTGGTATCTTTCCCTGTGACCTTTTAGCATTCCTTCCCTCGCCATCTGACAGATGTGTCAACTCGATTATTTCAAAAGAGCCCTGAATAAATAACCGATTGTGAACGCGGGCTAACCTGAAGCGATGGCGAAACGTGGCCGCAGCTTTTCTTCTCACAATAAAACACCTAAAAAGCACGCAAGCGACCAGATGGCTGTGTTAAAACGCTTCGGCGGGAGTCGCGGAAGTGCGCTTACTTTCCATTCCTTGTGGTAGTTTTTGACTAAATGGCTTTTTTGGAACGGTGACTGGTGGGCCTACTCTACAGGAGTGAAGGAGGACAATGGGGTGAATTGAACGCCATTGTGCGCTGTTTGCCCTTGGAGCCAAACTATTAGCTAGTGGAAGGGGGCGGACGGGCGAGCAAGAAGAGGGCCGGGGGGGCCTCAGGTGTTGCTCGGTGGCACTGAATGGATTCCCTCTCAGGCTGGAAGCACACAGCTGAGGAGGGCTGCTGTCGAGGGCGGGGGCTAATTGACTCACTGAGTGATTGGAGGACTGTGAAGAGGCGACCGCAATCAGACCTGCTCTGATAGAGTTTGATGCCTCCCTAAATAGTTTTCAAATGGAGGAGCAGGTGCTGTTTTCAAGCAATCCGAATGCCGGTGTGTGTGTGTGTGTGTGTACATGTGTTCGTTCCCACAGTGAAGGTGAACGTGCTCACAACGCGTTGACGCTTAGATGTTGTTAGTGGTCCGAGCTGGGATAAGCCCGTCCCATATATCATCCGTCGGTGTCCTTTATACCCAGCTTGGATCCAATCTTGAGGTTTTTGATGCTTTGTAAGCCCACAAGTCTGCAGGGCCTGCACCATGATGGGCGCTTTAACACTATTTTGTCAATCACAATCGCTTTGATGTATAGGAGTAAAGCTCCTCATCAATGCAGCGCACCTTCGGGGGTATTAGGGGCTCTGTCATGGCACGCGGCTTTACAGAGGCCTGCGCAGACAAATCTGGCTGTGATGAGAAGACTGGAATGTAATTTGGTTATTCCCTGGAGACGGCACACATGATGGAGCTGTACAACTAAAGCAAATGATTCCAGCTATGGAAAAGATAAACCAATCCTGCACCGATTCTATAACCAGTCTGAAATGGCCTATCCAAAGTTTATCACTGATACTTGTTCTGCTTTCTGTCCCTAATTAACACATTAATATTGACATCTTCAGCTGTTCATTGTTGCAATTCTATGTATTCTCAACACATAAAGACCTAGTAACTTATTGTGCTTTTGTTCACGAGAGTGTCTTGGCTTATAACAGCTGTCATATCACAGCAAATATTATAGCTTGAAGTTTAATAACACTTCAAGATATTATTTGGCTGATTAAATATTTAAAATCTTTAAAAAGCTTTCACCTTTATACAATGTAATGGGCATCAGTGTTGGGGAAAGTTATTTTTAAAAGTAAAGCATCACAATATTGCGTTACTCCCTAAAAAGGTAACTAATTGCGTTACTTAGTTACTTTTTATGGAAAGTAATGCACTACATTACTTTTGCGTTACATTTTCTTAACTGGGCTGTTTGTTTGTTTGTTTGTTTTTATAACAACAAAAAAGTTCTATTTTTGGCAAATGTAAAGGCCACTGAAAGTGAAATGAATAAGCCTCAGGCTGAAGGAAATGCAAATTCACACCTGTACAGTAGAGGGCGCAGTTAACCATCATGCTCACACAGCACACAACGCCTCTGCACTTACGATTTCTCTCAGCATGGGGACGTGTCAGTCAATAATTGGGAAAACAAAGTAACTTGCGTTTGAAAAAGTAACTCAGATATTTTGTTGTAAATTTACAAGTAATGCGTTACTTTATTAGTTACTTTAAAAAGTAATCTGATTACATAACTTGTGTTTCTTGTAATGCGTTACCCCCAACACTGATATGCACGGATACAAATAGGATTTAACATATAAATAAAAGAAAAAATTAAGGCTGCACGATTTATCGTGATAAAACCACACGTGATTTGGCAAAAGCAGTGATTATTTTAATGCGCAGCTTGCCAGAGGTGTACAGCTCTGTGATCAGTAGTAAATGCTTCTCCATCTGAAAGCCAGAGGGTGCTCTCGCACAGAAACTCTAAATATGCCTTGCCGCAGAAGTAGATAATACGCGTCATATCACTGTAGCTGAATAAACAGAAAATTGAAACGCTTTGATTGATTAAACATGGCTAATAAACACATGACTGCCTTATTCTGTGTAAGAAGCCACATCATCTTACAGAAGGATGCTCAACTGTTGTTATAAAGTGAGTAAAAACATGTTATTAAATGTTGTCTTTTGTTGGACACAATGTTAATAAATGCTTCTCATGTCTGGAAAGATGTTTGACGCATGTTGCTTTTTCAAATGTACATTATAAACGACTCAAACTTGCAGTGCTTTCAGATGGATTAGCATTTGGAGCCATACTTCATTGACAAGCTGCACATAAAAAAATAATAATCACAGCCTTTGTGATTTCATAAATCGCACTAAGAATTGCGTTTAAGCGATAATCGTGTTTAAGCTCAATGTTATTTTTCGCATTGTGTGATAAATCGTGCAGCCCTAGAAAAAATTCTCAGTTATTAACTTATCACAACTATCTCAAATTTAATTGTTCATTGACATTTTTGTCTCTTTGTTACACTAACTTTTGATAAAACTTCATTTTGCAGCAAATCGGTTGTTAGTTATGAAAATGACAAGTGATGTAAAAATTGACAAAAACAATTTGAAATATTTTTGATAATAAATAATTATTACTATTTATAATATAATAATTAGATTATTACCATTTACACCTGAAATTTTTTATATATTTATGATGGATTTTGATACTTTAAGATTAAAAGTCTGGAACATGGCTTAAACAATGAATGTTTATGCATACAAGTAATTTGAAAGTAGCTAAAATAAATGATGAAGGCATGGTAAAACATTTACAAGATGGCCCAATGTGACCTTCTGTTTTAATAAAAATCAATCCCTAAGACACAAAAGTGCCTGTAGTTGAAGAAACAACTTTATAAAAACACACAGTCAACCAGAACTTGATTTGCTTTGACCCCGAATTACTCCAAATCATCAACACTAAACTAATTACTCTGAATTGAGTCGTAAAGGCCTCCAGAGTTCAGCAGGACTGATGACCCAGGAGGAGCGTGCGATGCTGACCTGCTCTAACATGAGATCCACCCCTGAAGATCCAGAGAGCTCCGTCCAGCACTCTGCCCTCTGTGCCTGTCAGCAGGGCTTCTGGTCCTCGTTTGTCATTTCTATTGATTCAGGGGAATGACAGATGGTGATTATGGGAGCCTGAGACAGATTGCCTTTATGAGAGTGGCTCATGAGCCAGCCATCTCTGCTGCCGTCTGTGCCAGTCGTATGACTAGCAATCGTACTGTGCGTGCCCAGCACTGGGGCAAAGGCATGGTGAGCCATTCTGTCATTAAGATCTACAATCAGGCGTACACCACACCCCCTTTTTTCTCTGCCTTATGCAGGCAGTAAAACGGTCTGTAAATATGGAAGAATGACCTGCTTGTAATATTTGGAGTTACGTTTTTCTTATGTTTGGGATTTGTCAGCAAGCAGTCGGCCAATTCGAGGTTCTCACTGTAAATTGTTTTGCGAATCATTCATCCGCTGCCACTGTGCTCCAGTATATTCCTTTACGTGTCCTCTGCCAAAAATCATAAGAAAATGTGGGTCACTAAGCTATTCACTCGTGTAATTTATCCAGACATTGTCCAGCTGTGGGCTGTGTTAGCTATCGTGAGGACCGGGATGCAATCTCACCTTAAGAGCTATTTGTTAGATTGTATGTAATGCATATTAGATGGGCACTTCAGCAAACATGTCTTTGTGCTACAGTACATACATATTTCACAAACGCCAAGCCATGAAAGATGAATTGTGTTTCACTGCAACAACAGAGCCACTGGAGGTAAGCTTCCTAGCTTCCAGATGGGCTTAGGAGTCACAAAAATGGGTTTGAGATTCACAAAAATTGTGATAGCCTTTTTTTATTTCTTTTTTTCTAAATGTTTGTCGCAAACATGGCATCTACTTCTGAATTGTCATATTCAACTGAAATGTTACAACAAAGCCTCAAGCCCAAAATGTTACCTACAGCATACCAAGAAATGGAAGCTCAAAGGATCATCCCTAATTATGGCTCAAATTTATCTACTCTGACTAAATTGATTGAGTTGCTGTGGTTTATTGATGAGCCAGCATATCAAAACACCCTGACAGCACAAATGAGCTCAATGTCACATCAGTGCAATATACACTTTGCAATTATAATATAGTTCAATAATAATATAATTCCATAATAGCCTTAGGGCTGGGTAAAAATACTGATTTTATGATTAACTGTGAGCTTCGTATGAACAGATTTTTTTTTTAAATCCCAAGACTGATCATCTAATGACAAAACAAACAAAGAATGTTACTGTGAGCCCAATTCACATGCAAATTACTTTTATGAGTCGGTTCTTGAAATGTGGCTAATCGATTCTAGTAAAAATCTTGTTAACAAATATTTTGGTCAATATTTAGATCATGATTATTTAACATCATTACTCATCATGCATTTATTGAACTTAAAAACCTTCTTAAAGCTGCAGTCTGTAACTTTTTTTGGTTAGAAATTAACCAAAAAACCTTAGCCCGATTCACAACGGTAAGCTTGTAATAATTTTTTCTAATTCGAGTGGTATTGGTAGGTTTCAGCAGGAAATTCAAGCATGCAGCCGTTCATCTTCGTGTCATTACGTCACGTTTGTTTACATAAAAAACAAGTCCCAACTAGTAGGCTGTATCATGTGAGGATGCTGCAGGTAGCAGATCATTTATAGCCTTTTCTCACAGCAGCTTGAATAATTAAACTTATTTTGATGGTGGATTGTATGGTATGACAATGGACAATTAGAGACTAGACTGTACAGAAATTGAAATCTACAGGTAACGCTAATACACACTAAATACACTGTCACGCAATGCTGATGTTACATTAACAATTTGAGAACAAAGCATAACAATAATTATAATAATATGCACGGTTTGATGTGATATGAGCTAAGCGATCGTTAGATTTAATCGCCATTGGTAGTGCAATTTATTGTAATGTTTTTTTTTTCCTCAGTTGGTCAAAACAAAAGTGGCAGACATGTTACTTACTTGTTCAGATGACATTTTCCAGTGAAAATTCTTATTCCAAGACTACAATCTGTGATTCAAAAGTACCTGTACAGTATCCACACCAGTGCGGTGACTGACAACCACACATTCTCCTCAAAACATTAGGTTCATCCGTGCTGAAGAGCCGTGCCGATGCATAACCGACATAAAGATGATAATTGATGCCCATGCCGATCCCTAATTTTCTAAATGTGTCGCAAAGTTACAAAAACATGCCATCTCTTGCCATTTACTTCTGAATTGTTATATTCAAACTGAAGCCTCCAGCCCAGAATACCTCCCACACAATCTCACAGCAATTCGTAACTATATAATGTTTTGCTTAATTGGTGGCTAATTCGTATATTTGTACGATCTCACTCGTACGTTTTTTGCACACTCTATTCAAATCCCAGTGACGGTGGTTTAGGGGTGGGGTCAGGGGTGGTCTTTCATAATGAGTTTCCTTTAAAAATCGTAAGTTTTTGTACGATTCAAATTGTACAAATTCATACGAAATCGCCACCTCGTATGTTCTCCTGTGAGATCGGGTTGCATATTGCCTAAAGTAGGCCTATACCAAGAAATGGAAGCTCAAAGTATCATCTCTAATTATGGATCAAATTCATGTACTCTGACCAAATTGGTTATGATAAATAAAATTAAAATATTTTTAGGATTTTAGGGAAGCTGTGTAAAAGAAAGAGATACACTGGATTTATACAAATATTAGCAGAGAAAAAAATATAAGAAAAAAAAAAAGAACGTTGAAAGAACCAAATGAATCAGAATCAAATCGGAATCCAATTAAATTAGCACTTTTGAATCTGTATTAATTCCCATTTATTATGCTTACTTTTCTTATAAGCATTTTAAAATTCATACTTTTACTAAACAATAAGTGATTTAGAAATTAGATAGTTCATTACTTAGAGACAACAATATAAAAACAATCTTCTAATTATTGTTTCATTTAAATAAGTTGCTGCAGGGGATCTTTCATCCTTGTACTGACCTTTATGCTCACCATCTGTAACCACTGTTATTAAGAACAGGTCACTAGCTTAACTATTACCATTTTGTATACTTTAAATTATCCATGAAAGCTTTTTCATCAATGCAGCCAAGTTGTTTTTAGCTAAATTCAGCTCGAGGAAAAAAAACGGCACATTTTTAACCACAAAAAAATATATACACTTAGTCTAAACAAAAGCAGTGATAGCTGCATGCACAGACACACCGTAATTCCTTATGTTTATGATACAGAACACTGACCATAAGAGCTTTCCTGAAGTAGCCTCTCACTGCAACCTCAGTCTCATGGGCCCCATGATGTAAATGTGGTCATAAAACTGCTAAGCAAATGGGGGGCTAGTTGCTTAATTGGGTTTTATTGAGCCTTCTGGTTCATCTGAAGGTGGGAGTTAAAGTAATACCTCAGACTTGCCATGTTCACTCTGCGAACAATCAATATTCACAATCCATCATTACCATTACTGTCCGTTATTTAACACTATTTATTATGTGTCTTCACACCTTTAACTTTTGATATGGGACATTCATTTCAACAGCAAAGATGATCTTCTAATGTCTCACAATACAAACCGAACACATTTGGAATCTGAACACACTAACGATTTAACGACTTTTCATCCCTATTGTGGCGTATATCCGGTGGGAGTTGACTTAATGATGATTTGAATTGGGACAGACCACTCAAATATGATAAAAAGTGATCAAGCAGAATGCCCAAGCTGCTCTTTACTAAATAATGAAAATGATAAATACTTTTGTGTTCCACAGAAGAGAGAATATAGGTTTAGAACAACGTGAGGGTGCATTTATGATGAGAGAATTTTTATTTTGGGGTGAACCTTCCCTTTAAATAGAGCATATTTTTAGCAGTCCTCAACAGCAAAGCAACATACGTTCCACATTAATAAAAACAAATTGCTAAAAGCAAATGAAAAGAAACAAAAGAAACAAAAAAGACAGGCTTCACACTGACCATAAGCTGTTTTTAGGAGGAGCACTACTGCCATCTAATGGGGATGTAAAAATCAACTCCTCAAACTCCTTATCAACAGTGATATTAATCTTATTTTATTTGTCTGGTGACTTTATTTTCTGTTATTTTCTCACTCAGATATATTAGAAGTGAACAAACCCCTGCTGTCAAGTTCCAAGCAGCCTTCCCAAAAGAGTGGAAACTGTAATTACTTTTGGTTATATAGCAACATCAAAATCATTTACTCTTTTTTTTTTTTCTTTTCTGAAAACACATGCATATAGACCATGCATACTGTAGCAACAAATTCTTCAAAAGACTTTCCAGTTTTGTTTCCATAAATAGCATCACATTACCTTACCATTTGCCTTTGTGTCGATGTCTGAAGTGAAAGTGCTTCAATTCACACAGGAGATGAAAAATACTGTAAGAGAATTATACATTTTTCAATTATACATTGTTCTTATGTGTTTGGATATGCCATGTATGACAGCACTAGATGACACAATTTTGCATTTTACACTTGGAATGGACCTACATAATATGCACAGCAATAGACTGGCATCACATGGGGGGAGGCATTTTTTTCCCCCAGATGCAACCTTTTCTCTCCCCCAAGTGAGTGCACTATAATTTTCAGGCTGTCCTAAATGTGAAAGGATATTAATATGCGTTTACATCTGTCTTCTATTAATATTCATGCCTGAATCCACATCTCTACACAAAGCCAATTTTCTGGCCATCTGGGTTATGGCTGGTGGAGGTGATGGATCCGTTTTTATTTGCAAGGCAGCAATACATCATGAATTCCCTTTTCCATCGAGGTGTTGTGGAGCGCCTAAGTAAAAAGTGGAGGATTTTAATTAGAATATAAAAGATGGGTTTCATTGAGACCCCCATCTCCCTCCAGTCTTTCTGTGAAGCACAGCAAAAAAAAATAAAAAAATGCAAACATGCCCCCACATGAAGACATCGAGATTCACATCTGCTTTTAGTGGTCTTACTGAAAGAAAATGGCAGATCTGAACTTTTGATGAATTTTAATATATTAATTAAAATATAGTCAAGCTGTAATGAATTGTAAATATATTTTACCCTACGATGGATGGATATGTATCTCATTTTAATTATAAAGGAACTTCAATACCTAAAACAACAACAATACAAAGAAATCTGTCTTTTACTACCTAGGGAAGCACAATATTAAAATTCCATTTATTTGATATTTATAATTATAAATAATTTTTCATATGGCTGATAAATTATGGATATTAAATTTTATTACATTTTTAAAAAATATTTTAACACAACACTAAAAACTAAAACCAGTTGTTTAATATCCAGTGAATTTAGTCATTATTATTAATTTTAAAAAAATGGATATTCATTTTGAGATTTTGTAAAGACTACATTAACAGTGTAATTAAATCATTAGCGTTTTAAAGATGATATGAGCATTATATGATGGCAAAGGTGCTCTAAATGTAAAAGTAGAGGTAATTAGCATTCAATATCGATTAAAATACATATCGATTAAATTAAAATACAATCTCTATTATTGTCCGACAACCGATATGGTGCCGATATATTGTGCATCTCTACTAAGCACTTTGAAAGTTTAACTACAAGCATGAATTTGAACTGTGATGATTCTGTATCAGATACTAAAAAGAGGGTAAATCTCCAATGTAACCTCAGAAGTCAGTCTTTATCGGAAAACATTTGGTAAGAACGACGGTCAATCGAACCACTGTCGCGCTGTTATTACACAGACATCAATTATTGGAATAGTACGGCCAGTGTGCTTCTCAGGGGACCAAGCGCTGTCTATCAGACACGGACACTTCTTAATGATTAATGCTGAAAGTTATTCCATGAACTCCAACTGCATACCCATGGGGCTTAGAAGCCTCACAAAATGACCAGTTTTATTGCAGTGCTGAGAATCAATTATGCTAACAGTTTCTAACGAATGCACTTCAGGGAAACAAAGCTGCACTCTTGGCGATTTCATACATTTGCATATTGATGACATAAGGACAGTTTTTGCAATGCAAAAGAGAAATACAGCGAAAATTATGCCTCTCAAGTTGACTTATAAAAACACATTGGATCTATTGCTCAGGCCACTGTACCTCACACACACACACACACACACACATTAAACCACACAGGATTGAGCAGTGTTTCTGGAGTCTGAAGTCATCCTCAATTAGCCGGTAAAGCAAAAAGTTCTGGAAGCACTCCAAAACGACCTCTCTAGGGAAGTGATAGATATTGTGTGTTTAGGAGGGGCAGTCTATTACAGCGAAGAGGTTAACGTGCAGTAAAGATGTGCTCAGTTGTTTGCGTCTGTGTGATGGCCGCAGTCTGGCAGCATCACCGGCTCCGAGATGCATTAAGGTAAGAACGCAGAGTGGGGAATCTGGCTGGATGCTCAAGCACAATAAAGATTGCTATTAATATTAAATGTGGGATAAATAAATTATACATGCATGACACTTATGTGGAGTGGGCTTAAAGGTACAATCAATTTTAAGGGTATGAAGAGAATTACATGGCTGATTCAACTTTGATACATGTGCACTTGTTAATTTGCCTGCGCATTTATATTCTTAGTAGGTACTTTCTTACCTACTGTAGCTACTTACAGTAATGCACACACATCATGAAAGTGCCAGTTATCAAGAGTACATTATATATGCTATGCAATGCCTCACTGATGCATATAGTATTAGTCTACATGCTACTATACATATGGGGAAGCTCAGTGGTGTAGTCTAGTTTTTTGTAGTAAGTATACTGTGATTTTTCCCTTCCAACCTCATACTCACCTGTCCCAGAGCAACACCCCATAAGCACCACCACACTCGCTAATGCATATAGTATGCATCTGATCTAGGCTACATGTAATTGAGAGCATTCTGAAAGACTTTTTATGTGTGTTTTATCAACATTTCAATTTATTATAAGCAACACAAGACTTTAACATCCAATGGACATTTACAGCTGAAGAGACTGGACTGATTTTCACCTGTTTAGTGTCAATCACCATCTCAGCCTTAAGATCTACATTTGGCCTTAGATGTTATATGAATATGGTCTCTGGATCATAGGTTTTATCAGCTGGCAAGTTTCAATGCACATTTAAGAGTGCAAGTTACAACTATTATTACAAAATGCTGGGTTAAAAACAACCCAAGCTGAGTTAAATGTTTGCCCAACATGCTGGGTAATTTTATTTAACCCAACTATTGTGTACAAATTGCTGTACTGCTTGCTTAAAATGAACCCAAAATATGTTGAAAGTTAACATTTATTAATATTAAATATAATAATTAAACAATAAACATTTATTAAATTTATTTAAAAAATATTTTAAAAAATCTCTCAACTAATGCTGTAAAATATACATGGAAATCAGTTGGTACTACATTAATATTGAAAGTTAAAATGAACTGATTTGAACTTAAACTACACATAAGGAAATTTTTGTAATAATAGTTATAATAGGCCTACTAACTTTAAAATTATTTCTACTCCAATTCGTTTTTTGAAATATAAAACATATAAATGGTGGCTGTCAACTTGACAGATTTATTCAAACATGCATTATATAGGCTATTGGAGAACATTTAAAATTATAATTAATATGTAATATGGTGCATATATTTAGCTAAATGCTCCACTAGTGTTCATTTTTCTAGCTGACTAACGAGTTTATGGTCACTGTTTGTTCTGAGGTAACGTTAGCCTAAATGTGACGTTACGTGACATTGTTTACAAGCTGTTTTTTTAACGTCTTTACGCGGTTGGAACACTGATTACGCGAATACATGAGACATGATACGGATTTCGTTAAGTTGTGTATCTTTTAACATACCTTCAGAAGTTCATTCATGTTTATTTCGCGCTGTAACTGGTATTAAAGCGGAGGAGAGGATCAGTTCATGTGCGCTTCACGCTGCCACTTCTCTTGAACTGATGAGGCGCTACAGCGGTCACGACACATTAAAGAGCGCCAAAACGGTATTTATGTTTTTATATATATATATATTTCGTAGTAAAATGGGCAGAATTTGAAATATGAGACTTTGTTTCATGTCAAAAGCAACAAACCACAAATCTTATTGTGATTTATTGGATGGTTAGGTATCCTCGCGCTTTTTTGAGTGGGTATACGGAAATCCTTAACCTTTCCTAGTGGGTATACGGCGTATACCTGCGTATCACGTAGACTACACCACTGGGGAAGCTCTCATAATAGGGTGAACGTGATATAACATGTTCCTAGATCAACATCTTTGTTGATTCTGGAACAACATTGCAATTAACCAATCAGATTTTAAGGGGAAGTTGAGGCTTACAACCCGCGTTAGGTACTACAACATTAGTGTTATTCACCTATCATTTCCCTCTGATTTTAGGGGTAAGTTATGGGTATGGTTAGGTTTAGGGGTAGGGACAAGAATAGGACTACATTTTGGACAGGAATGTTGTTTCCAGGATAAACAAAACATGTTGATCCATATTTTCCTTGACAAAATCACTTTGACCATCACAAGAGTGATATCTATGTAACTATAAGGTTTTTAATCAAAGGTCCAGTTGCACAGTTTCTCACACTTCAAAAGTAAAATAGTGTCTAGAGGATGATTTTGTGAATTGTCTTGTAAATCGTCCAAACTAAAATTCTAATATGATTGCATTTTTTTATTAGGGAACACAATAAACCACTCTCTCTGTATTTTGTTTATAAATGCTGAAATTTAGCTTTTTAAAAAAAGTCATTAAATGTATATATGGATATGTCAAGGAATATGTGTAAGTGAATGCAAAAAGGTTGATAGAAATAATGTGAGATGGAAGGAAAATTATATTTTAATGTTTTTGCGAGACAACATGAAATATCTTGGGGGAACACAAAAATTGAGAGCAAACGCAAAGTTTCTCTGAGGAACTCAAAAGTTTTGCCAGTAAATGCTAAACTGTTTATGGAAATAATATGAAATAGGAGGCATGAACAAAATATCTTGGGGGAACGTAAAAGTTCAGTAAGCGAACACAAAGTTTCTCAGGGGAATGAAAACATTTTGCAAGCAAACATGAAAGCATCAAAATCCAATTTTTCCCTTTCCGATCACCATGCCCCCTTAGGGGTTCCAGAATTTTGTGTTCCTAACTTAAGCCCGGAACACACCAAGCCGACGGTCGGCCGTTGGGCAATTTTTGTTTATCGGCCGACTAAGTTTTCTCAGTGTGTTCCGCACCGTCGGCTGAAGTTGGTCCTCTTCGGCTTCGACATGTTGAATCGGCGTCGGAGCTCGTCGGTCAGTCGGGCCATCTGATCATCCTGATTGGCTGTTCAGCTTCTGCCACCTGCTGGTACGGAAAGGCATTTCTTCTTACGCAGGCACAGAACAGATGTGCTACTTGGCCGTCGGGTGTCGAGCATCGGTTTGGTGTGTCGGGGCAACTTTGGACCCAGACGCTGCCAACGTGAGCCAACCCCGTAGTCTGCTTTCGTCGCCACTAGTTTGTCGGCGTCGGCTTGGTGTGTTCCAGGCTTTACACCATATATTGTGTCAACTTAGCCCACGACTAATGGTCGACCTGTGTTCAACAAACTGAATTTTTTTTCCTGGGCAATAACAATGGAAATACTCAACTTTTTTATAGTCACGTCTTTCATTTTCTAAAATGGGGAGTAAAAATGTGACAACTAGCCCTCCCCTACTTTTAGTTTGTTAATTTAATTAGCCAAGATTAAATGTTATATTATTATTATTACTACCAGTAATTTATTTCATTATTTTTTCTTCATTTAAAAGTTCAAAGGTCACACCAGCCTACTGAGCAATGTTGCAAACTGTCCATTTGCAACACCTGGTGGTGATTTAGAGAATAAGCGCCATACGTCACTGGGTTGTATTTAATGCGGCGGCGTTACATGCGGCGGTAATAGGTATTTTGGTTGACTACCTACTGTTTGCGTCTCTACATTCTGCAGACCCTTTTCAGATTTAAGTTAGCCACACAACAAACTTTAAAGTCACCATGAAATCAAAAATAACAATTCTTATTTTTTTTATTAATGTATTAGTATTTGTTATTAATGATTTATCTGTGCACCTCGTTATTTTATAAAATGTAATGTACCTTTGGAACCTTCAATCAGAATAACTTTCTCCCCTCTTGCAGCGACACCTCTATTCTCTTCTCTGATGACGTGTCTACTGGCACAAGGGCGGGGCAACCTGTCAATCACATGAGATCACAGCAATAGCAAACCACAACGATGGACCTGATGGACAAAATCAAGCTCCACACTACATTTTTTCTTGTCCGAAAAGCCGTTTCACTTGGATATACATCACAATAAGAAACAAAAAGAATATTGCAACTGACTTCAAAGACCCACACCACATTTAAAGATGTAAAAAAGATATTTTGGGACAGATATGCAATCATAATAAGAGTCAGAATTAAATATACAATGATAGAATGATTTCTAAAAGGGTATTGTTTGTATGTTAATGAAACTATTGCATTGATTCTTCTAGATAAATCGACATCACGCAGAGCAGACCAAAAGCATCAGCATAAGGTGGGCCTTGCATTTTAAATGAGAGCAGAATGAAGAAGTAATCAGCAGAAGGTTTTCTCTAATTTCATGTAGATGCTGACAGACACCACAGAGCGCATAATGACAGAAGCAGGCAGGCATGCGGTCACACTGCTTCCGGTGATTGGTGGGGTGTAGAGACCGTAGAGATGACTTGATACCCTTAGAGAGCACAACACTGATGAGGTCTCACCTGCAGGCAAGAAGGGCAATGCTCAAAGGCCCCGATACCTCTCTCACTGGGCCCTAGACAGCCAAGGCTCCTGACATATGTCATTCCCAATCTGTTCAGCGGGAACACTTCTTTCTGACATAACCTGTCAGCGCAGCACAGACGGCCACCAACATGAAGCTCAGAGAGCTGTGTTGATGCAACCCACTTCCTGCTAATTGGTGTTTTTGTAATAACACCATCTGTTCCTTAAGAAAGTCAGACTCTGTCTCTAAGAGGACACAATCTTCCAGAACAAATGAATACACCAGACAAACAATGCAGTATTTTTGGGCTGAGGGCAACTTCCACAAGGTGAAGACTGAAGATCTAAGGGGAAATAAGAAGAAAGCTGTGTTCTAAACATCTGTTCGTTCCTCACTTCTAATGAACGTATCATATAAGCAGTGATGTACGCTTTAAATCAACCAATCCTGACTTCAATCTAATCCCATATTATGTATTTCATGCACTCATACAGAAATAATCACTCAAAAAATACCTCATAGGGGAAGTCTGCAACCTACATACATGCATTTTATAGAAAACAGTTTTATGTATAGATGATAAGGGGGGGGGGGGGGTGTCATTCAAACAGATTTATAAGTACGGCAAGAAAGATATTGTCTGCCATCTAGCGGAAAATAACTATTACTGCACTCCACTGCATAAAACTATTACCGACATATCTGCTTTATATTATAGTCTACTACTAGGCTATATAAGTCGCCAAACATTTTTATAAATGGTTTGTAATCAACATTATTTCTTAAAATGCCATATATGGTCTAGCTATTGTGATATAAAATGCTGTCGTTGTGATTAAACAAAGGTTATCATACAATGACCCTCAATGAAAGTCATTCTGATTAATAAGGTCTTTTATTCTGAGAAAAAAAAAAAAAAAAGAATAGGTGTCACGCCCGGTTGAAATGTTTCTGTACATGTAATGTGCATATTCCAAATGTACTAGCCTATTTATTCTTATAATAATACTGACTCGCTCTTGCCATTTACTACGTGTATTATTTTGGTCATTTTCTGACAATATTTTGGTCTTTTTTTATTTTACAATAATTTAAACATTTATTAATTCTCAATTATGTGCTTAACAAAATCAAACAAGAGCGCGAGGAATTTTACAATGTAGGCCACTAACAAAGTCAACACATATATAAATATATGGATGTCCTCGACGTAAAAGTGCTTTATCTTCGGACTGCAGAATAATTACAACGCTAAATAGTGAACTATTTAGCGTTAAAGGTACAGCACAATGCGCGAAGTTGTCTCTATGTAGTTTGGAGACCCGCCCAGGTGATTCGGTTGAACGAGTGAGTCAGTTGAATGAGTGAGTCCTTTACGCTAGAATCGCTCCGATCGATTCAATGGCTTGTAACATGGTCATTCATTCCGAAAATGTACTTGTTATGATTCTAAACATCAGACAGAATACTGTACACATGTATGCTATTTATTGCTGAAATATTGTAAAGAAAAATAACTTCACTACTGAAAAATTGCATAATACCTGCAAATATGTTTAAACTAACCTATAGCTTTGCTACTTTTACGGATGCTACACTTTTGGACATGATCTGAATGTTCAGTTACAGTTGATGTATGCTTTTACTTGCCCAAAAACCAGAATATTGTCTTAAGACAATCAGGCTAATGTGTTTACATGACATTGATAGTCAGAATTTGACCAAAGCAGAATTCTTGTTCATGTAAACACAGTTAGTCGATGATTAAATATAATAAGTGACCATTTTAAGGCTTTAGGCTTCTTAAATAGCACTCAATGCACAGTGCACACAGCTAAATGCAACGTGTTTTACACAGGCAATCTGTTACAGTGGGATCAATTCCATGGATGATTAAGCATGATAATGAAGGTTTTTGGACATTCTCCACAGAGGCGCAGACACAGCAGCTGGTGACATTCATGAGCGCATCACAATGAATTCCCATTACTTTCAATGATCATGAAGCCTGATTTTGGCAATGTTACAAACCCAATAAAATCGCTAAAGTATGCCATATGTGTCTGTTAAGAGGGGAATTAAAGTCAAATTGCTTTATTCGTAGTAAAAAAGAAAGCAAATCCAGCAGATGATTTTGTGCTTTCATGTTGCTGTTGACATAATGGTCAAATTAATTCACAAAGGGCAATATATTAAAGATGTAAGCTAGGAGAAGAAAAATGCCATCGCATTAGTTATATTCATATAAGGATATAATTTTTATCTTATAACCCTAAAACCTTAAAGATAATTAAAGGGATAGTTCACCCAGACATTAAAATTCTGTCTGTATGAATTTATTTGTTCTGCTGAACACAAAGGAAGATATTTGGAAGAATGTCAGTAACCAAACAGATCTACAAAAGATGCCAAAGTATTTATTTTTCCTACTATGGTAGTTAATGGGGGGATAAATCTGTTTGGTTATTAACATTCTTCCAAATATCTTCCTTTGTGTTTAGCAGAACAAAGAAATTCATACATGTTTGGAACTACTTTAGGGTGAGTAAATAATGACAGAATTTTCTTTTTTGGGTGAACTATCACTTTAATATTGTTTTATCATGGGATGTATATGTTCTTGACAAATCAGACAATAGCTTTAGTCCTTATATAAGTGAATATTTAAAAAAAAAAAAAAAAAAAAGTATTATCAAACAAATATGAATGTCTGCTAATTTTACATTCATAAACAGATTAAAAAACATTAAACCTTTTTAATTTTTATTGCATTTTATTTTTTTATGTTTACCAGTAGAGGGCGCATGGTAACTTTTAGCTCCATGGTAACGGAACAGCGTTCATCCAGATTTCCTGCTGCAGCATAAGCACTGGCACAACAATCTTTTTAGCATTTTAAAAACGTCATGATTATTTTCGCTTGAGGTTATATCTTTAATGAATAAATCGATATTGGTTTCGGGTCATCATGAGCCGCACTCCTGATGCAAGAGCGAGGTAAAAGTTGTCCAGATTTGTTGTGACGATTGGGAAGCTAACTAGCCAGCTAAGCTAAATGATACAAGCAGTAGTCCATCTGCTAGCCGGCGTTTTATTGTGTAAACGACTAGCCTATAGACTGCATAAGCAGAACTTGTTTTAATATATTAAAACATAAACTACATAATTATCGGTGTAACCGAAATAAAAAAAAATGTTAACAGTATATCATGTTTGCACATTTCGAAGGTGATAAAAGATGCTATATATGACGTCCTAACTTAAAGTGTATTATTAAGACATGTCTGTTTAGTTTTGTATTACGCATTTCAAACCAGATAAATGCTGCTGCGATTTTTTTTTTTTTTTAAGATATAAGCAGGATACTACAGACAACAACTTGCTTTAAATAGAGAATGTATCTCTGGCATATTATATATACTGATAGTCTTGTAATGCTGACTTTTGCACTCTTGCAGAATAAATCTTACAACCTTTTTAGCATGTTAATGAAGGGCAAAACCTGTAGTCTACAGTTTTATCCTAACAAAATTCCCCAAGTCAGATTATCTTCATTTTTCTCTGTTGCAAATTACAGAGACATCCAGACCAAGCAGATTCAGGACAACATCACCAATGTAGAGAAGCACTTTGGAGATCTGTGCCAACTGTTTGCTGCTTACGTCCGTAAAACTGCACGACTGCGGGACAAAGCCGACCTCCTGGTCAAAGAAGTCAGCCTGTATGCTGATACAGAAACACCAAACCTAAAATGTGGATTGAAGAGTTTTGCAGATCAACTGGCCACGATTCAGGACTATCGGCAAGCAGAGGTGTGTTTAAAACCATGAAAACAACTTTAACATATTTGTGTTTCCTACTAATATGCAAAAACATACTATTGTTTACAGGTGGAGAGGCTGGAAGTGAAAGTTATAGAGCCTTTGAAAGCATATGGGAATATTGTGAAAACAAAAAGGGTAAGGTTTTCTTCATAAGCCTCTCAGTGATGAAGTGCAAGTAAATGGGTTTACAGTTAAAATATAAAAATGACCTTATATCAGTGATCTCATGAGGGCAGCATTGCATCACATTATGAGCAAGCATGATGTACAGTGACTGTTGTCACAGGTCAAAACCTAAGAACTAGGGGGCTCTGTTCTTACCTACCTTTTGTGATTTTATTTAATTTATGTACAGGAGGACCTGAAGCAGACACAGACTGCAAGGAACAGAGAGGCCAAGCAGATGCAGCAGCTTGAAAAAATGAGGCAGAGAAACCCATCGGACAGACAGATCATTGTATCCTTACAATCAGATGTTATTATTTCTTCTTTAACTGGAACAACATAACTGTGAACTAGAAGAGTAGGAAAGATACCACAGTTATTAGTTAAATTACCATGTAGATTAGTTCTGTCAATCAATAAAAAAAAGAATAGGTTTAATTACATATAAAATATTTGTTGAGAAAGCCCCAAAGTAAAGATAGTTTAAGACATTATTGTGTCAGATTAATACACAAATTTAATACATGTAAAAAAGTGGCATTAGAAGTCAATACTGTGGTAGACTTAGGGGTCTTTGGCCGTCTGCAAGTTACAAAGTTTATATAATTAAAAACCCGCTGCATATTTTGGATCGACACACTAAACGTTTTTAAATATTATCTTAAAGGTGCAGTAAGCAATTTCTGAGATATGCTGTTGAAAGTAGATCAGACTGAGCACCACAACACACTCGTAGCCAATCAGCAGTCGGGGGCGTGTCCACTCATGATGGGGGAGGAGAGCGAGTGAGCAAGAGGGAGATTTGAAGCAAGACTGTAGAAAGAGAAATGGCTGAGAGACATTACAAAAGAGAAAAGGTCAGGCTTTAGGACCTGCGTTAATATTCAAAAAGCTTTCCATCACTGGAAAACCAAAGTGGGAAGGCCTGAAAATGGACACAGAGGCTGCGTTGTTTTTCTGCTCCATACGTGAGAAACATTGGTTTTGCTGTTTGACAGAACTAAGATATGCTGTTGTTGTAATGTTAGCTATAGTTACAGGACAGTTTTGAGTTTCATTGTTTGTCTGGAGCTGGGGTGCTGCTGGCGACTAACAAACTCTTGCTTGTATATACTCTTGTGTATTAATGTTTTGTTCTTCCTAGTCGTTCGTTTGTCTTCTTCGCTTTATATTTGCGAAGCATTATTTTGCTTCAGTTCAGCTGCGATAAAGAGACATCCATGCGTTCATGTGTTTTGGGGGTGGAGCAATGAAGCGGGTGTGTTTGTTTGGGTTGATTTCAAATATCAACAGTGTTTCTCAGAAATTGCTTACTGCACCTTTAATAGTGTAATATTTTCCTTGTATTGTAATCATTACGAGCACAAGTTTTAATTGCTGCCTAACGTGTTTGTTGTGTTAGCTAAACTGAATACATGCAGTTATCTAACCACATAATGTGTTATATTATAGTTGTATATTACTGCCATATGGACATTACTTTGATACACTTATCTATGGCTAATACTTCATATAAGGTGCTTTGAAACCATACGTATTGTGAAAAGCGCTATATAAATAAGCTTAAATTGAACTAAATTGAATATTTATATATGAGTATTGGGGGTTTAATTAATGAATCAATTTTAATACAACTTAAATAATGAATGAATCCACAGCCTCACTCTAGACATTTTATTGCCATATAAAGATATTTGTTGTAAACCACAGAATTACAGATAATACCTTAACAGCCTCTCTCAGTCACAGGTGGGCCTTGTGTGCAACAAACTGTAATATCATCTTGAAACTACTTTTATTTTATTTAATGATAACTTAACTTAATGTACCAAAGTCCCTTTCTGGCAAGTCATTTCACTCAGCAGCCATCTTTGAAATGCCTCTTGGGCAGCTGTTTCAAATTTTTCATATTTGAAATCACCAATGAAATCTGACAACAACACTGTCTCATTAATTATGTTTCCAAATGCTTAAATTATGACAAAAAAAAAAACCGGCAGCAGCAGTGACGCAATGACTTTAAAAATTGGCGATTGGCTCTTTTACTTAAAAGGCGGGACTTATTCCACCATATTGCACGTTGCACATTCTCCCATTCATAGTAATTCAATTGAACCATATTTGTATATCTAAAGTCTTTGCATATACTCAGCTTAATGTGAAACTTCTCAGTGTGCTAGTTCGAAACCTCTCAGTAGATTCACATTATTTATGTCTGCTGCTTGGAACACTTTGTGCTTCATGTTTTATTGTCGGTTGTGTCACGAAAGGCTGAGAGTGAACTCCAAAGAGCCACAATGGATGCCACACGCACGACTCGCCAGCTGGAGGAGACAATAGATGACTTTGAAAAGCAGAAGATTCGTGATATTAAGGTCCTTCAGACTGCACAGTTACTTATTTATTAAAAAAATATCAGCTTATTTGGAAAACGAAACCCACATTTAAGTACACTACCATTTAAAAGTTGTTGTTTTGTTTTTTTAAAGAAAGAAAGAAATTAACACTTTTATTCAGCAAAGAGGCATTAAATTAATCAAATCATTGACAGTAAATACATTTATAATGTTACAAAAGATTCATGTTTAAAATAAATGCTGAACTTTTGAACTGTTTATTTATCAAAGAATCCTGAAAAAAATGTATCATGGTTTCCACTGAAATATTAAGCAGTTTTTAACATTGATAAGAAATATTTCTTGAGCACAAAATCTGCATATTACAATGATTTCTGAAGGATCATGTAACACTGAAGACTGCAGTAATGATGCTGAAAATTTAGCTTTGCCATCACACAAAATATATTAAAATAGAAAACAGTTATTTTAAATTGTAATATTAATTCACAATATTAAACGTTCTACTGAATTTTTTATTAAATATATGCAGCAAGATTAAGAGACTTCTTTCAAAAACATTATAAAATCTTACCAACCCCAAACTTTTGAATGATAGTGTATATTAATTATAATTAAATATCATTTATGTTTAATTAAACTAGCAACTTTTCAAACATAAAATCTTCCAGTGAAGCACTGGAAGATTACATCACAGAAATGACTATTTAGACTGTTCTCATGTGTTTGATGCAGAAGATTTTGGGTGAATTTGTGACGGTGGAGATGACGTTCCATGCCAAGGCCTTGGAAATTTACACAACTGCTTACCAGCACATTCAGAATGTCGATGAGGAAGGAGACCTTGAGGTAAGCGTTCTGCACCAGCACCGCTGCTCTGGCGGTCCTGCTGGTTTGAGCTTGTCTGTCTTAATGTCTAATCAAATTATATTCTTTCTCCTCCTGAGATCCCCCTACTGTCATAATGATGAAAGCTCTGGTTGCTGGGGTATAAGGCCCCCTCCGATCCTGATACGTAAAAGAACCGGAGAGGCATCTTGCGAAGCGTGTTCAGTCAGCTGTGGAATGTTCACACTGGCTAATGCATTTATTTATGAATTCATAGTTTGGCGTGCCAAAACAAATTTTATGCTCAAGACTCTGAGTTTGTTAATATTTTCTCATCAGGGATTTTTTAGGGAAATGTTTCCTCGTTCTTGTCTGAACTTTGCCTGTAACTGAATGTGGAAACTTGTAAGAGTCATATATTGGCACATGGTGACAGTTTTATGAAGATACAACTAAAGCATATAGAGCTGGATCATAAATATTCTTCCTGTAATATTTAACTGGAGTTAATAAAGTTGAGGTGACAATGTTTGTTGGCACACCCTCACCAGGACAGAGTGTGTAAATGTTTTTCCCAATCTAAATGACATGTTTCTCTGTTGCTACAACACAGTATGTGGTACTAGTTTGTGTTGACTCATTTCTCTTTTTAATATATCTTGTTTGAGCTCGGCTGTACTCATTATTGTTTTATTATGTGGTGGCTAAGTGAGATGACATTAGGTTCTTGGTGGTCCATATGAAGAGCAGTCTACAGTCTGCCCTTTTTTTTTGTCTTGACAGATATTTAGAAATTCACTGCACCCCCCTGATTACCAGTCACGGTTAGAAATAGTTCGTGCCAATTCTAAACTGTCCCTGAATCGAACTGGTACATCAATGAGTAAATCAGGAACAATGCAGGTAAGTGCTTCCCCATATTTTATTTTTACATTTACAATAGAAAACATAGACAGAATAGAAAATGTTAGTATCTTTAGACAAATTACGTATTACACTAGAGGTGCATGATTAATCATTAAATGATTGCGATCTCGATTTAAACACCCACACAACATATTCCTAAATGAAAACGATATGGCTATCTATTAAAACTTTGACAGTACAATCACAGTGGAACATTCAAATTTGCGTTGGCGCTGCCACCGAACTAGAGAGAGCAGTTGTCATGTATAGGTATAAAACAGCTTTGCAGACACACAGTATTATTATTTTGAGATAGAAGCACTGGGATAAAAGTTTATAGTTCCGATATAAACACAGATGTCTACAGTAGCAATCAAAATAGAGTAAATCACCTTTCAAAAGTAACTTGACACTTCAAATAAACATTGTATAAATTAAAGGTGTGTTCCAAACAAAAGTGAACACCGGCCCTTTCACAAGTCTGTTAGCAAAGATTACATGCTATGGTCACTTCTATGCAGAAATTTTATCATTTATGGTCATATGACCCAGGGTGGCATATCCTCGCAATTCATTTTAAAGCTAAGTGGCAGGAGAGTTTCAGTTAATGTATCAAGTTGCTTTGTTTTGCTTGTGATATTTTATATACATTTATGTCATACATTTAATATAAAGTTTAAATAGGATTCATAGGTAAGAAGTACCAATTTCATAGGTCTAAACAGGTGAAGATAATGAGGAAATTACATTGTCTTTCAATGCTTCCTTCACCAATTGTGTTCCAAACAGCTACATTGGCCCTTTCCCAAATGGCACCCTAAACGCTCGTAGTCTTCCTTTGTGTCCGCACTTTCGTGACGTAACGCCACAGCAGAAGTGCGCATCAAGGGCGCATAGGACTTCACGATCACGTGCACGTGGTGGCCATTGTAATTCCACAAGACTGTAAGTGCATATGAAGTGTGCCATTTGGGACAGGGCCATTATGTGCCCTGCTCCCTCCCAAGTGCCCACTTCAAGGGCTCTGCCCTTCGGAGTGAGTGGAATTCCGATTGGAATTTACCCTAAATCATTACACCAGTAGGTGGCGACAAGTGACTGTAAAAAAATGGATTTGTCATTGAATCATTCATTCAAGAGATTTGCTCAAAAACTGATTTATCTAGTAATGAAACAAGTGAAGTCTTTATGAGTGAGTCATTGAATCATTCATCCAAACTTTTTTTTAAACAATTTTTGAAGAAATTAAATATATTTTAAATAGACTTTAGCAATTTACATTTTGTCTCGTTGTCTATTCAGAAACATGAGAATCATGAGCTGTTTTAAACAAAAATGTGATTCTCAATTTATTCAGAATTGTGCAGCTCTATATTATGTAAATTTTAGCAGCATCTAGCGGTGAGGTTGCGAACTGGAAATAATGGCTCACACACCTTGCACCCCTCCCTTTCGGAGAACTTACGGTGGCCGTCTAGCCGACGTCGTCATCTGAGAGAGCAGAGTAGCCTGTGTGAAGTGAAGAGGTTTCTTCTTCTAACAAAGATCGGTCTCTGCTTCTAATAAACCAGATGACTATTACTACTACTACTTCTTCGTGCATATTCAACAAAGTGACTATGCAAGCTGTTTCTAAAAAGATGAAGGGTTTAGAAGAACAACAACATAGTGACGAAACACGCTCTGTAGAGTGTTTGTCCGTTTAGGGCTGCTGTAGAAACATGCAGGCGCATAATGGCGACTTGACATGGAGGGGGGACCCGCGGTGTATGAGATAGAAATGGCTCATTCTAAGGTAATAAAAACATTACTGTTCATTATGTAAGGCTTTATGTACCACTGAAAACATAGTTATGTATATTATATTGCATTTCTGTCAATGGATCCTCCCAAATTTTACACATTGCACTTTTAAAATTACTGCAATTATTATGTGGATAATATTAATGCATTTATTCAAAGGAAACTTCTACATCAATACAGTTCATTATCTGTTGATACCCCAAAATGATACACAATGTAAAACAGCTTAATATGCTTTTACTTCAGGGAATAAAACCAAGATTTATTCATTATTCAGCACCTAATAGCATATTTTTTGGTGGAAAAATCATATTTTTATGTTAAAAACTATGATTGAAAGATTTTTCTTCTGGTGTAGTCAAGAACATCTAGCAGACAGAGGAAAAGGGATGACGAAGAAGATGAGGATGAGGAGGATGATGATGAAGATGAGGATGATTTGGAGGAAGTGACTGATGATGAGCATTAAAATACATTTTAATTGCCATTTTGTCCAATATCCACAAGCACATCCAGACGATGACATTCCCGAACTGTATTTATGAGCGTTTTGAATGGAGATGAATTTACATTACCAACTATAAATGTAATGTAATGATAGCTGATCTATGTTAGTTAAAGGTGAGTGCATGGTTATATGTTTGCTCTCTTGTAAATCATATACTATGACATTATATTATACTGAATTACACCTTCAAAAAGTGTTACTTTAATTTTTTTAATCATTTTAAATCTCCCAACATGTTTTTTGTGTATAAAGTGCCAAGCTGTTCCAGCCATCGATATGATATATGGTTTAGAATAAAGCTGGCTCTTGCTTTTGCTTAATAGGCCATTTTTATGATCTCATATGTCTGAGTTTGCATTTGTTTTTCTGTTTACATAGCGTACAAACCGAAAGACTGTGGGTACGTTATACACAGAAAACAATAGTGAACCCCTGAAACCTGACCCACCCTGTATCTCATAGCTTTCATGTCAGTCATGAATGAGTCAGAAACAATAACCAGTACTACTGGTATACTTATGACTAGCAATGACAGAAGCAGAAGGGTTGAAGACATAATTAACATTGAAATATGAAATCAGTGTATGAACCAAGAATGAAGGCTACTGATAATGTGGACTTTTTCACAAAAAAGATGGGGTTTTTTTTTATTTTTTTTTTTTATCAAATGCATGCATTTCAACAATCTATGCAATATATTCACATTGTTTAGCATTTGTAAAGATTTCATGAATTAAAATTATAATTGGCTGCACCTTTGGACTGGGAAATGAATGGTGTTAGCAGGTCTTTGTCTCCAGGTGTGCGGATACGTGGCGTTTCGTGACAGATGCACAACACAGCCATTCATTCAGTGGCATTGAGGATGACAGTATCTGAGGAAAGGGTTCCCTTCTCACCCGTCTGACTCATCCTTTATAGAGGCCGTAATGGGAACTAGTGTGTGTTTGTGTGTGCTGTAGCGCCTGACTGTACTGAATATTAACACGATGGTTGCCTCGCAGCGGTTTGTAAAAAAAAAAAAAAAAAGCATAACTACTGCATGAGTCACAGAGAGAGAGAGAGAGAAAGGTGCTGCAGGCTCTGGGTACATGTTCCCCAGTATATACACACTCTCCATCCATCAAGCAGATGCAGAGATTTAGCTGTCACTCTAAAACCCTCTGTGACCTCTGCAATGATGTGTTTTTTGACGTGCATCATCTCTGAATTACTGCACAATTGAAATATTTCTCTCTTTTATTGAATAACATTGTTTATCTCTCTATGATACATATATTATACATAATTAACCATAAATAACCATATATAAATGTATTTATATTTGTTTCTAATAAAAAATAAAAATAGCAAATAAAGAGAAAAATACATTTTGGGGGGAAATAATTTTTTTAAACAAATGTTTTAGAAAATAATTGTTTCTTAAAAATAATCTCAAATGTTCCTTATATTATTAACTTATTAAAGATGTATCAAATTCTGATGTGTTAGAAATGTACAGAAATGTTTTTAAATGGGTCATGAATTGAGAAATCAACGTTTCCTTGAGCTTTTTATACATAAGAGGTCATCGTACTGTAAGAACTGAAAACTTAGTCCAATAAAAGCTTTTATTGACACCAGGCCCAGCAAACGACTCGTCCCAGAATGTGTCTATCTATAGATAGGTGAAATGCTTACTTCATCATCGCAACATTAGCCCCGCCACTTGCGTGTTAGTGAGATGACAAGAAGAGCGATACAGGACTAAAAATAACATTACCTTTCAAAGGATCCTAATGCTAAGAATATGGTTATTTATTTTCAACAATGTGAATGTCTCAGTTGAGCATTATTTATTGGTTTTTCACTCTGGATTCTTTGGTAAATCAATCGCATTTCAGTGCAGGCTTTGCAAACAGACTTTTACTATATGGACTCGGCAGTAATGCAACAACATGTAAGTAACTGTTAATTCCAATGCCTTATCTGATATGTAATGATTCATGTACAGTCAGATGTTCTTTGTCTATGTGTCAGTAAATCAAACCAGTGACTAAACGGTCAACTTCACAATGTTTCTCTTAATAGGATGAAAATAATCTGTTATTTAAATGGTGATTAAATTATGCATAGAAAGCAAACAAAGTAATTTTATTCAACTAATTTCTTAGTTACATCGTGTTTGCATTGTTAGTTATGATGAAAGCATTTGTTAGTGTGCAGAAATTAAGTTGCAATGACGAGATCACTGCTTTCAGTCGCTCAGCAACATGTCTGTGATCGGCTGTTCATCACTGCAACCTTTCATGCCACGATCTAAATATAATACCATAGATCTAAATGTAATGCTATAATCAACACTTTTCAGGATTAGTTAATCTTGAGAGCTGTTACAGTAAAAACGTGCTAAAAGTTTTCGAGAGAGTAATACTTAGCTATTTCATAGGCAAAGATGTTAGCCAATCACAGCAGTGGGAGTTTACACTGAAGTCTCACAGCAGTCACGCCCCTTAAAACAGAGCGTTCAAATAAGAGAGCTAAAATCAGGGTAGGAAAAATGACTTTTATTTCTAAATTGCTAACAATGTATTTGGTCTTGGCGGAATAGATCTGCTACACTGCTGCTGAATTGCTGCTGCTGCAGAGCAAGTACAGGAACTTGCTACTGCCAATATGTATGCCGATACGCTGCTGCGAGTAAGACATAGTGCTGCTGCACAATTAGCATATATCAATAACTCATAGCAGATCTATACAGGTGGAGCTGGGGAAGGTGGAGGGTTTCAGAGGAACTCTGAAGCGCGCTGCAAACTGCTATAGTGAATGTAACCAGCCATTTAAATGTGTGAGCAACAAGCTCATCGGCTGCAGATGTGACATGGACCAATCAGCTTGTGCCAGTAGTTAACCCTGTAATTATCCTCAGCTTGCGTTAAGAGCCATCAGCCTGTGCCAGTTCATGACTGAACTGTGTTTTTATGATACTTTATTATTAAAAATGTCACCAAAAAAAACCCCTGAAAACTAAAGCCCATGAATAGATTAATAATTTGCAGTAAGAGCAATAACATGCATTTAGAAAATAGACAGGGTGAATTTTAATTTTATCACAGTTGGAAGAGCTCTTAAGCATGTGTTTCCCTTTGAGAGTGACCTGAGGTCTTGGACAGAAAATCAAAAGTCATGTGGCTTAAAAACAACATATTTTTTGGTTCCTTCTAAGACTGCTCTTTTTATTCCAACAATGTAATTTGTTGGTTTTTTTTTTTTTCTGAATTCCTAGAAAGTAAAAGCAAATTATTGCATTTTCCCCATTTAAAATTCTTTGGAATTTGCGCAATGAATCGAGTAACAGTTGTCCAAAGCAGTGTCTTATTTACCAAGAATTAATTTGCAATTCTTTATTAACAGATTTAACTAATATCCCCTGCATCAAAAATTCAAATGAAACAAAAAAAAAAAAAACTGGTTAACCATATACTGTGTTCTGAGTAGAAGTACCTGCACTCCAGGTTTGTTCTGTCACCCAGTGCTGTTTTCATTAATGGTTTCGACATCCACCTTCAAAAGCATACTGCTGCCACATATAATATTGCGCAAGTGCTTATCTAAGTCTAGGATGATACAATCTGCCAGAGATGCCTTGGGGTCATAAGCTTACAGCAGGCGGAAAAGAAAACAGGCATCTGCCTTTGCTGGCTCTGACTCTCAGCTATATGCAATGAGGATATGCAAATCCGCATGGTTGGGTTAGTGTGTTTGTAGAAATATGTAATTATGTTCTATTACTGGTGTTCAAATATGCAGCAGGTTTCATTCGGCAGGTTTAGTCTCCTCTCTGTGTTAAGATCTAACTCTGATTCATTGGAGAAGCATGTTGTACAAAGCACCAGACCCATACATAGTTTCAGAAATAGGGAGTGGCTTCGCCCCCTGAACAGAATTTGGAGATATGAGTCAAAAATGTTGATTAAAAGCGATACTTGAAACTGCCGAGTCTGGGTGAGTACGTGATACACACCTACTAGAAAGTCTGGATGGCAAAAACAAAGCTAAATAAACAGATTTTCTGAAGGTTTCTGAAGCTCAAAATCAGTGGCAGATCTGTGAGGAAATTATTTGTATTTTTCTGTGTAGGGGGTTCAGGAAATTCTCATGAGGTTAAAGGGCAAGATGCCAAACCCCAAGGGCTTTTCAACCCTGAAGAACCATCGTTGATCTTGACCTCATTGGCATAAATCCGCCTTGTTTGAATTATATGACATGCAGAGACGTAGACTGGCTTCATGATTAAGCTATAGCTTGCGATATGAGAGGAATTCATTACCCACGGTAAGGAGCCAGTGGTTTTACTAATGTCTGGGAACAGCGCACTAATTGGGAAAATCCCATAGGATTTATACAACAAAGAGGAATGTGTCCCAACTCTTTATGACCACACATGTTGTCAGCCAAGCACATTTTCTCTATTTCCATCAGACGTGCCAACTTTGTGCTGGATCCAAAGAAACAGTGTATTTCCACAGGTGAGACATTGAAGAAAAATGTCTTATATTGCACTGAAAAGTTTATATTCTTTCACGGCTTAACAGCGTTTCATTACACATCCATTAAACTAATGAAACTTGCATCATAAGACATAAGTCAGATTTCCTTATCAAGCATAGTGACATACGGATTCTAAAACTCCATACATGGCATGCTGGGCCATGTGTCATCAGAAATAAACAGAGCAGGCAGAGACGAACAAGCGGTGGCCGTTTCAAAGAAACGGATAAGAGAGACAGCCACGGCGGTTTGTTTTGGAAAAAGTGAAGAGGTTTCCATGGAGCCACTATTTGATCCTATGATAATTAGCTTAGCTCATTGATTGCACAACATCCTCTCCATTGGCAGCGAGGTGGCCTCGTCAACAGGAACGTGCCTCTGTTTATGCTTACAGTCACCACAATGCCCAACTTGAGCTTAAAACAGCTCACGATCAAAACAGGAAACACAGTGAAGGGTTGTTTGTTGTTGTACATCCGTACTTGTTTCCACACAAATTACATTTTTTTTATGGTTATTGCTAGCGCATGGCAGGGTTGCCAGATATGCATAACAAAACCAGCCCACTGGCCAATCAAAATTGGCTCAGTAGCCAATTAATTTTATCTTTGGATGATGCTAGGAAACTAATTCATGCATTTATCTTTTCTCGTCTTGATTATTGTAATGCTATGTATACTGGCTTGCCTAAGCTAAGCTACAACTGATACAAAATGAAAGAGCAAGAGTACTATTGAAAGGAGAGCATATCACACCAGTTTTAATGGAATAATAGAATATTTATTGGAATATTTAATTTAATGGAATTGGTTGCCAGTTTACTAAAGGATGGCTGTTAAGGTTCTTTTAGTTTATAAAATGCTGCATAACTGGCACCTTTATATATTAATGATGGTTTGTTGAGATATGTTCCAAATTGTAGTTTTAAGATCCTGCTTGTCTTTTGGCACTTTAAATCTTAAGTGATCCAGTGGTGCTTTTAGCCACTATATGCTCCAAAAATTTTAAATGGTCTACCAAATGAAGTGAAAGAGGCTTCAAGCATTCATATTTTTAAAAGTTAAGATGTGCCATATATTTTTAAAGTTGCTTATGAGTATATTGTAATACTGTAAAATCGATTAATCGCGTCTAACATGACAGTTTGTAAATATGTGTGTGAATACACACACACACCATATATATATATATATATATATATATATATATATACAGTGGGTACGGAAAGTATTCAGACCCCCTTAAATTTTTCACTCTTTGTTATACTGCAGCCATTTGCTAAAATCATTTAAGTTATTTTTTTTTTTCCTCATTAATGTACACACAGCACCCTATATTGACAGAAAAACACAGAATTGTTGACATTTTTGCAGATTTATTAAAAAAGAAAAACTGAAATATCACATGGTCCTAAGTATTCAGACCCTTTGCTCAGTATTTAGTAGAAGCACCCTTTTGATCTAATACAGCCATGAGTCTTTTTGGGAAAGATGCAACAAGTTTTTCACACCTAGATTTGGGGATCCTCTGCCATTCCTCCTTGCAGATCCTCTCCAGTTCTGTCAGGTTGGATGGTAAACGTTGGTGGACTGCCATTTTTAGGTCTCTCCAGAGATGCTCAATTGGGTTTAAGTCAGGGCTCTGGCTGGGCCATTCAAGAACAGTCACGGCGTTGTTGTGAAGCCACTCCTTTGTTATTTTAGCTGTGTGCTTAGGGTCATTGTCTTGTTGGAAGGTAAACCTCCGGCCCATTTAGAGGTCCTGAGCACTCTGGAGAAGGTTTTCGTCCAGGATATCCCTGTACTTGGCCGCATTCATCTTTCCCTCGATTGCAACCAGCGTCCTGTCCCTGCAGCTGAAAATCACCCCCACAGCATGATGCTGCCACCACCATGCTTCACTGTTGGGACTGTATTGGACAGGTGATGAGCAGTGCCTGGTTTTCTCCACACATACCGCTTAGAATTAAGGCCAAAAAGTTCTATCTTGGTCTCATCAGACCAGAGAATCTTATTTCTCAGCATCTTGGAGTCCTTCAGGTGGTTTATAGCAAACTCCATGCAGGCTTTCATGTGTCTTGCACTGAGGAGAGGCTTCCGTCAGGCCACTCTGTCATAAAGCCCCGACTGGTGGAGGGCTGCAGTGATGGTTGACTTTCTACAACTTTCTCCCATCTCCCGACTGCATCTCTGGAGCTCAACCACAGTGATCTTTGGGTTCTTCTTTACCTCTCTCACCAAGGCTCTTCTCCCCCGATAGCTCAGTTTGGCCAGACGGCCAGCTCTAGGAAGGGTTCTGGTCGTCCCAAATGTCTTCCATTTAAGGATTATGAAGGCCACTGTGCTCTTAGGAACCTTAAGTGCAGCAGAAATTTTTTTGTAACCTTGGCCAGATCTGGGCCTTGCCACAATTCTGTCTCTGAGCTCTTCAGGCAGTTCCTTTGACCTCATGATTCTCATTTGCTCTGACATGCACTGTGAGCTGTAAGGTCTTATATAGACAGGTGTGTGGCTTTCCTAATCAAGTCCAATCAGTATAATCAAACACAGCTGGACTCAAATGAAGGTATAGAACCATCTCAAGGATGATCAGAAGAAATGGACAGCACCTGAGTTAAATATATGAGTGTCACAACAAAGGGTCTGAATACTTAGGACCATGTGATATTTCAGTTTTTCTTTTTTAATAAATCTGCAAAAATGTCAACAATTCTGTGTTTTTCTGTCAATATGGGGTGCTGTGTGTACATTAATGAGGAAAAAAAATGAACTTAAATGATTTTAGCAAATGGCTGCAATATAACAAAGAGTGAAAAATTTAAGGGGGTCTGAATACTTTCCGTACCCACTGTATATATATATATACACACACACACATATTGTCACATGGACTTTCAGTTTGTTGTTATCATGTCACGTGTTCCTTTGTTCTAGTTTCCCACCACAATCTGTTACCATCGACACTAATCACATTCATCACAGCTGTTCGTCATTGGAGTTCAATTATCAGTGTATTTAAGTTCCTGTTTCTGTTGATTATGTTGTCGGGTATCGTTTGCGTTTATACTGGTGTATGTTCCTGTCTGTTCCTGTATTCTCCTATTGGATTTTCAAGTAAAGACTTAATTAGCTCTATCTCCTCGTTCGTGTGTTTAATACACTGGTAATATTGTAACATATATATATATATATATATATATATATATATTACAAATGCAAACTTTTATGTTAGATGCGATTAATCGATTTGACGGCACTAGTATATTAATATTGTGTGAAACTGTATTGTTGATATTTGTTTTTATGCTTGTGAAGTACTTTGAGCTGCATTCTATGTATGAAAAGTGCTATAAATAAATGTTTATTATTAAGATTAATAAATGCTTTAGAAGTATTTATAATTGTGTTAGTTCATGTTAACTATAACTACTGTTAACAAATGCAACCTTATTGTAAAGTGGTATCAAAATCACTGTATAGTAGGGATCATAAACACAGTCTGTTTTCATAAATTAAGATTGATAGCTGGAGAACAACAACCTTTGTTGGGGGTATTCATTTTTTTTTGTTTTTTAAATACTTACAAGTTACAATTTAAAATAAAAATTTCAAAATATTCCTTATAAAGGTATAATCAATGAAAAATGCTTCCGTAGATGATGTATGACACTTTTTTTTTTTTAATTTACTTCATAATTCCGGAGAGATCTGTTACCATGGAAATGAAAACAGCCACATTCAGACTCTCATCTAGCATAGTTTTATCACTGGTAGTATATAAATTGAGTAGAGTGAAATATTTCAATACAAGCTTTTCTGTCAAATATAATTTATGCAGTATGTCAAACTTTTAACCCACGGCGGGGGCACCCTGCTGTATAGTGTAGGTTCCATCTTGAGCTGTTTAAAACAGGCTTTTTGTGTAGTTTTGCCTATAAGAGGCTGTCTTAAAGGGATAGTGCACCCAAAATTGAAAATTCTTCATCATTTACTCCACAGATGTCACTATTCACAATCATTGTAAACTAAAATAAAAGCAGCTTGGAGATTCTATTAAATTTCACCTTATCTGTTCCAGGCAAGAAAGATTTGAATTGACAAGATGGTGAGTAAATTTAAGGACGCAGTTTTGGTATCCCTCAAATCCCATAAACCCCACCAGCATTTAGATAGGAGTTACAGCAAGAGAGGATTACAGCTAAAACCACGGTAAACCCATAGAATATTACCACATCAATATCCAGTCTATTCCACAGAAGAAAAGCTTATACATTTCATGGATTTGTGTGATGCAAGAAAATGGTCTGCTTAAATGTATGGGTTTCATTGAACTTTCGTTATTTCGTAATTAAACTGTTTCCATAGGCAGCAGCTCTAAACTATTATTTGCATCAGAGAGTGGCTGGGGTTGAAAAGGTCTTGTGTAAGTGTGGCAGAAAGGGGCAAAAAGGGTCTGTTTGAAGGGCCTGGGAGGTGGTGGGGGGGGGGGGGGGGGGGGTGATTTTGCAAACCGGCACTGCTTGCTTTTGTGCCTTTTGTTTACAGCAGGTTGTTGTGAGAAGCCGTTTGAACAGCATTGGTAGAACAGTTGTGCAACTGGCCCATTTGCCCAGAGCAAATAGCAGCTTTCTGAGAAGGGGGGGGGCGAGGCCTCATACAGAGCCTCCGCTTTTTTCCACTAGTGTCATCGCTTTTAATCTTGACTCCTGCACAATTCGTTTCGAATTCTTATCGTGCAATGTTTTGATAAAGGTTTCAAAAGCAAAGTAGCACACAAAACCATTACAGACGAAGCCGATGTTTGCCGATGACTCACACGGTGCCCATTATTATCTAATTATGCATAATCACGTTCCCATTTATGGAATGTCTCTTCATGAATAATCTCAGACGTCGCATGAGAATTTCTAAAGGTCAGCACCCACAATCTGTTGTTTGAATTAATGTGTGTGTAAGTGGACAACAAGCTATGTTGGGTAACTGTATGTTGGCTTGTAAAGACCTGCAGAGTTCATTCACACATTCCAAAATCTCTAGAACACCTTTAAAAACAGCAGATAAGAAAAACTGTGGGTCAGACTAAATATTCCAGGAGGAAGGAATTGCAATGCAGGAATTCCTGCAGGATAATTAACTGTAAATAATCGAAATACAATGATGCATATTCTATTTTAACTTTCAAAACATGCTCATTGACTACTTCTGATGTTACATTAGCCATACAGTAGTACATATTTGACCCACTGAAAATATTTATGGCCAAAGAGTAATCAAAATTTTAACATATTATTCAACTCTGACATTTATAGTGGTGTCCAATATTCTGAAACCAAACTTTGAATATACATACTAACGCCTAAAGTTTAAGGTCAGTAATATTTTTATTCAGAAAGGAAACTTTAAATTATAAATGTGACAGTAAAGACATTTATAATGTTACAAAAGATTTCTATTTTAAATGCACACTGTTCCTTCTATTCTTAAAAATATATATATATATTGTTTAAGATTTCTGGATCATGTGACACTGAAGACTGGAGTAATGATGCTGAAAATTCAGCTTTGCCATCACAGGAATAAATTAGATTTTAAAATATATTACAATACAAATATTTATTTTTTTACAGTTTTTACTGTATTTTTGTAGCCTTGGTGAGCAGGAGTTTTTTCGAAAACATTACAAATCATATAGCGACCACATACACAAATTATAAATAAAATGTTTTTTATATAAATTATTTTTATTTATTATTTTAGAATTTTGAAAACTGTAATACAAAATAAAGTTATAAAACATATATAAATATCTCAGATTCAGTAGTATTTCTACTTTACTAATCAAATATATAACTTTGTGACATCGATCATGTGAACTCTTTTGTACAGACGGTCAGATGTTCTTGTTTCCATTCAAGCAAAAAATGCTTTTTCGGACATTCTCAAATCATGCTCAAATGATTATATTCATAATAAGATTTGCCATAAAAAGAAAGTGTATTATAAAACAAAAGAATCCGAAATCGAAACAATTTCTCAGACTTTTGGACCTCACTCCATATATGGCAGATATTTAATGATGGAAGAAGCCCACAGAAAGCCCAATGGGGCTGAATTATCATCTGTTCTGAGCACAGCCAAAAGACAGAACAGGAACAGCTGGTGTAAGAAGTAGAAGCAAACCTGACCTTTCCATACAGCGGGTCTCTTCTTTATTAAGAACAAACACTGGGCAACAGAGCAAAGAAAGGAAATGGTACATTTGTGTCAATATATCTGAGGGCAAACACACTCATATAAACAAGTGTCCCTTTCTGTTATCAAAGGCAGAGGGATGTCATTGTTGTTGACCAATGATAAAGAGAATGTTGACTACTGGGAATCCTGTGTTTACTAATCGTCTCGCAGTCTTATTTAGAAGCGGCCATCTGATTCAGCAAAGGTCCAGTGGAATTCCGAATTAAAACTGGTCCTTGGGTCATCATGGAAGTGAATATGGCTTTTGTACTGAGACAAAAATATTTCTTCTATTAAAAAATCTTTTGAAACAATGTTTTGAAGGCCTATTGAGACAAAGCAGTCCATGTAGGATAGAATTCCTCACATTAATTTGTCATTTTGAGTCATGCTACATCCTTCCTTTGTCTGACTACTGACAGAACCCGGTAACACTTCCCATAAACAGAGCTGCCTTTGAAAAATGGCAAATTTGAAATGTAAAAATGTTCTCTTCAGCCAGCGCTGTGATTAATGCAGCAGACCACACACTCAGTGGGTGAACAAGCAGAGATTTTTCCTTTTAATGAGCATCTCAGGTTGTAACAAGCAGTTTCATTCATATTCATGTGTAACTGTCTATGCAACCAGCCTAATGTTATTTCACATCAGAGGCATTTCTTCAAAGCTAACATGGGTGTTGTCAACAGACCGTAAATCTCTAACTTTAATGATTTAAAATGAAAGAGCTCCTTAACATTAATAATTATGTCTTCATATTCCGGTGTGCCCATGTGGTTGATTGATTGTGGAGATGCAGCAACTGTTGCGTGATCATAAACATTTGTGATGAGATAATATACCACAACGATTGCATAGCAACCATTTTTCTTTCCGGGGTTATTACAGCTAGCATATGAATAAATGTAATGCAGGCTAAAACTCGTTCAATTCAGACAGTACCGGAAGAACTGTAACTTCAGGCAAAACAGCTGGTGCAGCCTCTTTGTCTAACCTTCAGCTAATTGGTAAAACAATTATGAAAATTATAGTTAATTTTTATAGAAGATTCAAAGATTTATCATCCAATTAGCTAAACCTTAGGCTTAAAATATCTTCTATGCAATTACATGAACACTGATGCTTCTAGCTGCGCTAACTTGATGTTGTGCGTCGTTGCTTTCTGAAAAGTATTTGTAGCCAAAGGGGTGTTATAGCACATTAGCATAAAATGTCTTCTTACACTCTTAAAAATAAACATGATATGCCATAGAAGAACCATATATGGTTCTCCAAAGAACCTTTCAGTGAACAGTTCTTAAAAGAACCAAATGTAAAGAATATTTTAATAATCCAAAGAAACCTTTTTCACTATAAAGAACCTTTTTGTGCAATGGAAAGCTTCCATGGATGTTCATGCGGTTGTTTCTGAAACCACAGGTGCCAATAAAGAAACTTTATTTTTAAGATTGTAGAGACAGTCACTACTTGCTAAGCAAATTGACCATTCGCAAAGATGTAGGCTAAATCATTTTTTCCCCGTTTGCCCAACTAATTCATCGTAATTCTTTTGTCTGAACTTTTGTCAGATCTCACTGCAAGGCTGCAAGGATCTGTATAAATTTGCAAATTAAAAGTTTTCCCAAACCATTTACATTGGGATTACAGTAATAATTATCTTTGGCATTAATGTAGCTGAAACTGGGTAGGGGATTTTCAGTTCCCAGAACTTTGCATGGAACTCTATGAGGATTGTAAATGTTGAAATTAATTGTTATTTTGTGTTTTTGAAGAAGGAGAAAAGGTTGACACTGGATAGTGTTCTATTATGCTGGGATTTAGACAAGCTTCTGTTATGTTGTGGTGAAGAGTGGAGCTTGTGCTACTTTGAGGACAGGCTTTTGTGCATGAAAACCTATGCTGTATGTTGCTTCAATCAAAGAGCAATTACTGAACAAATGTCTCCAAAAGTGCCAACACCATGCTTACTTTTATTGCTTACATTTCTTTTTGCACTACATTTTGTATGCTAATTTGTGCTATTGTTACCAGTGTTGGGTAAAGTTACTTTGAAAAGTAATGCATTACAATGTTGCGTTACTCCCTAAAAAAGTAAGTAATTGCGTTACTTAGTTACTTTTTATGAAAAGTAATGTGTTACTGTTACATTCACATGGACTTTCTGTTTGTGTTTTCATCTGTCACATGTTCCTTTGTTCTAGTTTCCCGCCACAATCTGTCACCATGGACACTATCACATTCATGTCAGCTGTTCCTCGTTTGAGTTCAATCATCTGTGTACTTAAGTTCCTGTTTCTGTTGATCATGTTGTCGGGTATTGCTTACGTTGGTATGTTACTGTGTGTGTGTGTGTGTGTGTGTGTGTGTGTGTGTGTGTGTGTGTGTGTGTGTGTGTGTGTGTGTGTGTGTGTGTGTGTGTGTGTGTGTGTGTGTGTGTGTGTGTGTGTGTGTGTGTGTGTGTGTGTGTGTGTCTGTGTCTGTCTGTCTGTGTCTGTCTGTCTGTCTGTCTCTCCTGTGTTCCTGTATGCTCCTTTGGATTCTCTAGTAAAGTTTGACTCTGGATATTACATTCCTCTTCGTGCGTGTGTCTACACACCTAACACTGTAACAGAATACCCGACCAAAACTTTAAGCGACGTGTTTTACTTAGCATTTTCTTTTTGGTTTTCGTGTTCAGTCTTTTTTTCCCCCGTTTTTTCACTCCTGCTTGCACTATGTTCCCTGATGTGAAACTCATGTGCCTTGAGCAGGGAGAAAGCTCCCTCGACAGACATTTAGAACTGTTTTTGGATCTCGCACATCAGACCACCTTCCCGGACTACTGCCTGTGCACGTTCTTGCACTTTGGACTCAATTCCACCACACGTGCACAGCTGTCCGGGGAGGGTCCTTGAGGGAGCTTCATGTCCTGCGTGGAGTGGGTGCTGGCGTCATGTGGATCACCTATGACCGTAGGCGACGCCAGCCCCACTTCCCAGCCACTGCCCAGCCAGAACCACCCAGACGGCGAGGATATTCGACCTGAGCCCACCGCAGGTAGTACGACGGAGCCCACAAGAGCGATCGCATCGCCACGGAGCCCGAGCAGCGTGTACCTGACCAGGTGTGTTAGCCGGCCGATTCTGTCATCGCTGAGGGAGTGTTGGTGGACCTTGAGGGTCCGGAAATGAGCCCCGCCCACCCCCCGCTACTGAGAGTGAGTTTGCTGAGACACTGCTGGACTTAAGGTGTGGAGAGGAATCCTGTCCCTCCCCTATACTGTCTTCACTCCCGCTGGTTCTGTCCAGCCCTGAACTGCCTGTCTCCCCGCTGGTTCTGTCCAGCCCTGAACTGCCTGTCTTCCCGCTGGTCCCGTCCAGCGTTCCTCTCCCACCTTCTCATCAATATTCCTGTGACTCTCCACTGATCTTAGATTTTTGCTTGGAACTTCAGCCTGTTTCCCAGTCCACAGCCATCTGTGCCACCCAGTCATCTCCGTCTCCCTCCAGTCCCTCGATACCACCTCCTCTCAATAGCGTGGCACCATCTCGGGCCTGCCGGGATCCGCCTCTTCCTGGGCATGAGGAGCCCGAAGCTCTGCCTCCAGCTTCGGATGGTCTCGAGCTGCCTCCTCCCGTCACTTTGACTCCTGCGCCTGCACTCCTCCCACCTTCGACCTGTGAGTTGGCCATCGGCCTTCCGACCACGCCGGACTCCCTCGGCACGTCGGCTCCACCTGGGTCAGACATCGCTTCGCCTTCGGTGCGGACCTACGGACCATTCGCTGCCCTCTGGCCCTCCACCCCTTCCACTACGGCTTGTTCCGCCCTACCTCAGGCTCCGTCTCCGCCCTCAGTCGCTCCTGCGCGTCTTCAGACCTCCAGATCCCCTCCTCAATCTCAGGAGGTCGTCACTGCGGAATTGGGCGACCCCAAATAACATGATATTTAGCCCCTGGAAAGCGTATTTTACCAGGAGAATGCCACCAAAAACGCAGATTTTACTCCCCAGATTTTTACTGAGGGAATCCCACAGGGAATTTGAGTTCACCGTTTATTTAATGACACAAAAACAATTCCAATGTGTGAACCACTGTCCAACTGAATTACCTTTAGCCAAATCATTTTTTGGCCATACATTTGAGCAAAAACATCCCACAAACAGGAGACATCTAGTAACAGATAACTGAGTGTGCTTGGCATCAGAACAAAAGAGAACAGGGAGGATACATAGTGTAATGAAGCACATAAAGGATCCCTGTTTTGTGTCCCTCTGCCTTTATACTGAGTGTTTGTTTGGGCAGGACAGGATGTAGCAGGACATCTGGTGGAAATCAATCCATGGTTTGCTACCCATTTCCGGGACTTTTGAGGATTTATTGTGCATGGTCATGGAGAGGACACCACTCACTGTGATGCTCATGATCTACATATGTCCAATCTAGGTAATATCAGTCTTGGAAACTATTGTACATGACCCAGATGTCAAATAGATAATGTTTACCAATGATATAGGTCAAACACTTTTAAAATGAAGAGGAGGCTTAAAAACTTAGGGCTAATATGCCACCAACATTTAAAAAATCCCAATTATGACGGGTTTATATATATATATATTAAAAAAAAAATTGTCAAAAAATAGTACCAAACAATGCTACAGCAGAAACTTTGTGCATCTTGTTACTGAATGAATCTGCGTTTTTGAACGAATCTGTCAAGTCACTGATTCAACGACCCATTCAAAAAGGCTGTTCCTGAATTAATCAGGCACTTAGAATGAATCGGTTGAACGGATGACTCAATAACTCACTTATTAAGACAGTCACTTACACCACCTACTGGTGGTTTTAGTTTCCTATTAAAGTATCATCTGTGCAACCATAATTGCAGTATAAATTTATTTATGCCATCTCTGAGCATACAGAGCACCTTTGGGATGTGGTGTAATAGGAGATTCGCATCATGGATGTGCAGGCAAAAAATCTGCAGCAACTGCGTGATATTTTCATGTCAATATGGACCAAAATCTCTAAGGAATGTTTATAGCACATTTATCTATGCCATGAATCTATGCCACAAAGAATTAAGGCAGTTCTGAAGGCAAAAAGGGGTCTAACCCATAGCAAGGTGTACCTAATAAAGTGGCAGGTGAGTATATGATGTATACAGAAATGTTTCTGTTTTTATGTTTTCTGTTTAAATGTAGCTTGCCAAGCAACAAGATATTTGGTTCAATTCCCATACGGCAAAAAAATATACAGTATATATATTTGTTTTTAAACATAATTCAAAATTTACAAAAAAGATAAAATCACTGTGCCCAACCGTTTTTTTGTTTGTTTGTTTTGTTTTTTTGGTGCATAGATCAGTAAAAATTGCAATACTTTCAAATAAAAAAATTAAAAAGATCCACACTCTGTCTTCTTAATGAATTATTACAAGATCAATCAAATGTTTCGGTAATCAGCCTTCTTCATTGAATCATGATTTGTGCTTTGCTGCATAATAAAAAATTAGTAATTCATTAACACACAAGTGAGGGCGGATCTTTTGTTTTTTATTTGAAAATATATTTATGTAAATATATTTTCTACCAATACATTTTCTGGCCGTTTTTTAAGTTTCAGAAAATATATAAAAATATGAATATATATTTTTCAAAAGCATTTAAATATATATTTTCCATATATTTTAAACAAAGAAAATATATTTACATATTTCACATTTAAAGAAAAACTTTGTCTATAATACATGAACATATAACAGCAATAAACATACTTTACAATGTTTCAAATAATAAAAATAAAAAAAAACTGCCACAGTGCGAAAACTGACTTCCATTGCAAAAGCCTCTAAAAGCCACCTCGGTGAAAAATGAGATAACAATACTGAGTGAATGCTCTCTACACATATACGTTCATCAAATTCTTTCACTTAAAACCTGCTAAATCCCAGGGTCAGCCCATTCAGAAGTACCAGACCACCGGTACTTAGAACCAATACATAGGAGCCAGATAAAAATGCTAATTTTAAAGAAAAACGTCAGATGGACTTAGATGCTTTTGCATCTGAAGTCTTCATCTGTTCAGGAATAGTTTGAGGAACATGAACAATTTCAAGGTGTTGCTTAAGCAGGTGGTTTAATTTTGTGGCTGAATTTTAAATGGTGGATACAAAATACCGTTTTGATCTCTATTAGGCTATTCTATCCACATTTGCATTTAGCCTAAATGCAGGCTACTATACGAATGGAAATGTATTTTCTTTGCCCTGAAATACATTTTGAAAAATATTTTGGTATATGAAGGTTGTAACTAAATATACTGTCTATTTCATTGAGCTATACTGTGTACCACATGTATTTAGCATATATTTAAAATATATTTTGGCCAGATTTTTTAGTATGGGAAGTTACTAACAAAAAGTAGCTATCTACACTGAATAAAACAGCTGAACTACTATCAAACTCTTGAGTAGCGTCACTATGGTTAGTTTCCTTGTGAAATCAATAGTGAAAGTCTAATAACAAAGTTCAGGCAGAACTATTAAATCTTTACATGTTGAATATGATCCAAAAGGTTGCTTTTACTCAGACAGACCAAGACACAAGCATGGTGGTCTATTACGTTAACTCAATTTCTTCCATCATGAGTGTGGCAGGAGCTGGCATGTTGCATTGCCTTCTTCTCTCACCAAGCAAGTGTCAAAGAAGCAGCAGGGGAATGTCTCTCCTCCTCGGCCAGCTCCGGCTGTTTCCATTTACCTTCCAAACTGATGAAAATATTTACTCCTGAAAACCAAGAGGATAATTTTCCTTCTCTGACTGTGTTCCAAAGGCATCTGGACTGTGTTAAGAGCTTTTGTGTGAGGTGGGAACAAACTGAGTGTGAAGACAAAACCTGAGGAATGTCTGCACACTTCACTCCTGAACCCAGAATAACCCATCGTGACACTGAGACATAATTGTTTGCTTACTCTTCATATAATAATATAAGCACCGTGAGATGTTCATAAAAGGCACTGCGTTGCATTGAACTCGCAAAATTAATTGCACTGGCATATTGAGTCATCAAGAATGCAGTAGAAATATGGAGTTTATACTAAGTTCAGTAACTTGCTAAACGGGCTGGCGCACAGACGCTCGTGATGAGCCTTTTCTCTGTTCCCATCTATCAAGTACAGTGTGTCCAAAAACACGCAGGCCTCTTCCCATCTCCAGACTGCACATACTGTATGCCAATTCTACTTTGGACTGCACAGCAGCTGATATTCAATCTAGTTTTTTTTTCCTCTCAGTATGAAGAGATGGAGTCTCATTATCCATATATAGGGCTATGCTCGCCTTTGTCCCGGCTCGTTCATTTCCCATGAAGATATGATTCACATCCATATAATTTCCCTCATTGTGGGAAATTTGGCACTGTGTAGCGAGCTTGTTGCAGTCAGAGAGGCAGTTTACATAATGAGTTTGTTTTTGGTGTCAGCAAGAGCCGTCGGAAAGCTTTCGTCATCCTGTTTATAGTAAAACTAATCTCATCATCAGCTTTGGGGGACGACAGACAAAGCAAATACGGCTAGTTTTGGTATTTATGGCATGTATAGCCTTGTGTCCCGAGCGTATCACGACTCAGCCGAGCTCGAGAGCTCTTGATTTGGCGAGTGAGAGTTCTGACAGGTCCAGGGAACAACAGCGGGTACATCAACATGCCAACGATCCAGGGTGGTGGGCACGACAGATCACGCTGCAGTCTATTATTATAACTCATGAGCATTAATAATGCATGTTTCCTTCTCTTAATTACCTCCGCCTCCATACTAACACTTTCCTCTCAGCACTTACTTAATCCACACTACCTCGACAAGTACGAACCAGTCACTGACCCTGAACAGAGCTCTCACGAGTCCATGAGTTTATGGAAACAGTGGTTGCGTAACCCCTGCACACCTCTGAACAAAGCTGACAGGGGCACTTCTTTTCTACTCGAGTTGAGCAAGTGCTGCTGGGTTAAATGCACTTTAGAACTGATGTTAACAAGTTTTCACTAAAATTACACTCGACACCAGGGTCTGCTG
The DNA here is from genome assembly GCA_037101425.1 of Elopichthys bambusa. Lineage (NCBI taxonomy): Eukaryota > Metazoa > Chordata > Actinopteri > Cypriniformes > Xenocyprididae > Elopichthys > Elopichthys bambusa. The sequence continues at coordinate 8,540,323 of CM074448.1, forward strand.
GAAATCTCTTAACGCTGATCCAGTGTCCGAAATAAATGTTTAAGGGACAGTATTTGCATTTTACCTTTATAAGGGCATATCGCTAACAAAGAATCTCATCTATTTGTATTAAAGGATTAGTTCACCCAAAAATGAAAACTATCCCATGATTTACTCACCCTCAAGCCATCCTAGGTGTATATGACCTGATCTTCTTTCAGACAAAGACAGTCAGAAATATATTTAAAAATATCCTGGCTCTTCCAAGCTTTATAATGGTAGTAAATGGGGGGGGCGAGATTTTGAAGCCCCAAAAAATGCATCCGTTCATCATAAAAATAATCCATACGGCTCCAGGGGGTTAATAAAGGCCTTCTGAAGCAAAGCAATGGGTTTTTATAAAAACAAATATCCATATTTAAACTTTATTAACTAAAATAACTAGCTCCCGGCAGACGACTGTACGCATACTGTGCAAGTCGACTTGGGGCCCAAGAGTAACCCATGACGCATTGTATGACGTAGAGTGAAGAAGTAGCTTAAACTTATGCTGCTTTTCCACTGCGTGGTACAACTCGGCTCGGCACGGCTTGGCTCGTTTTACTTTCGGGTTTGCTTTTCCACTGCAGTTTAGTACTGTTTCAAAGTGAGTGGGATTATAGATCTAATAGTTGTGCTGCCTCTACTTCCATGGATCCGCTCCTTGGCTACCAACGAGAGGAACGTCTGTACCTCGTCTACTGACCACGATACAGCTATTTCTTTTTTTAAGTTGGGTGCAATGGTCGTTTAAAGCAAGTCGTTTAAAAAAGTTGTGCGAACAGATGATACTGCGGTGGCTGTTACTGACTATTTAAATCTAGCGGGTTTGTTGTCTCATGTTTCAAATCCAATGATGCTGGTAGTGACGATTCTCTCTGACCAATCAGTGATCTGCAGTGTTTACACATCACATTTAGTATCGGTATGGCACGCTTGGAACCTCAACTGAGGTGGTACTATTTAAGTGAGCCATACCGAGCCGTACCATGCAGTGAAAAAGCTCCATTAGACGCCAGTTAAAAACAAATAGGGCTAGGCAACAAACTCAAGCTTCTCTTCTCTTATATCGAAACTTAAAATTTCTTGTTTTAGACTTCTAATTCGTGACCGGTGTTTTGTTTTGCTTTATCCTCTGCGTTTCCGCATTTGTCATCGCGTCGGGTCAGGGGTTACTCTTCCGCCGTAAATCGATATGTACAGCTGTCTGCCGGAAGCTAGTTATTATAGTTTATAAAGTTTTAAATAAGGATATAGATTTTACAAAAAACCCATCGCTTTGCTTCAGAAGAACATTATTAACCCCCTAAAAGCTTGGAAGAGCCAGGATATTTTTAAATATATCTCAGATTGTGTTCGTCTGAAAGAAGATAGTCATATACACCTAGGATGGCTTGAGGGTGCATAAATGATGGGATAATTTTCATTTTTGGGTGAACTATCCCTTTAAATGCTTTAATTGAATTAATTCTAAATCGGAAACATTATGGTTGTTACATATAAAGTCAATAATGTCTGGCGTTGGTACGATTTATTAATGTCTCTTATGCTCAACAAAGCTGCATTTAATTTTTTTTTTTTTTTTTAAACAGTAATATTTTAAATTAAAAATAACTGTTTTCTATTTGAATATAAGCCTATTTTAAAATGTCCTTTATTTCTGTGATGCCAAAGCTCTGTCATGAAACTCTACATGGCACAGGCTAATAGGTCCTTTAACACAATCACATCGTTATCTATAGGGCACAGCTGATTGGTTCCTGCTGTATCAGTAGCCAGTGAGCTTGCTTGCTCAACCTTCAAAATTCTTTGGTAGCATTGCCTTAGCAGTGCAGCGCACTTCAGAAACCCTCCACCTTCCCCAGCTCCACCTGTATAGATCTGCTATGGGTAATTCATGTACACTATATTGTACAGCAGCAGCATGTCTTACTTGCTCAAAGCAGCAGCAATAAAAGCAACAGCAGCAGCGCAGCAGGTCTATTCCGCCAAGACCAAACATACAACATTGTTACCATGCCAAATACTCAGAGAGTTGTCATGACAGAACAGCATTTATTTGAAATAGAACTCTTTAATGCATTCATTATGTATCTATAATGTGCTAAAAAAAATTTAATTGCTTGGTCCTTATGTTAGATGAATTCACTTTGGGAACTTTTTGGCCCCCTGATTTTAATCACTTTCCATGGCATACTTGGTTAATTTCTCACCCTGCATTGATCATTCCTTCTAAGGATAACATGACTAAAAACAGTTTATAGACACTCACATTGTTCTCCAAACATACTACAACACTTTCCTTCTGGTCTTCCCTGGCATCCTGCCATAATGCCTATGAAATTATTGCTTTATCCTTTCATGGTATTATTAGTGTAAATCTCCTCTGTTGCAGTACAATGCTGAAGGCCATTGAAATCCTGTTAATGTGCTGCAATTAAATTCTTTTTGAAATGCTAAGCTCCCTCTCCTTTTGATAATTTCAGAACGGTTGACTCACTGTTGATGACTGAAAGGTTTAGAAGGATTCACGCTGTATCGGACTCAAGACGAGTGTCTTAATGTGTTTTTAAGAGGTTCTCCTCTTCTATTTCTTTTCTAAATGGAATTAAACCCAGCTACTCCATGCTTTTTGAACCTGCAAAAAACTATTAGCAGAGCTCAACACAATATTATGGCAGACCTTGCAGACGCCGCCCTCACCATTTAACCTCTCACTTAGGCATCATATGAGAATCTCAACACAGCTCCACATTCCAAATCTCTTTCTTAGGGTCATACGGTTGTAAGACATGCCCTGCCTCTCAGAATGACTGTACTTTTATTTTCTTGACTGAAGTTGAAGCCTGGCGTCAGTGTGGTGTGAGGAACTGCCCTTAGACACCACATAACACTTTATTTCCTAGGCTGACAGGATGAGCTCTTACTCATCACAGTTGATTGTTGATGATAACACTTACCACAACAAACAGCATTCTCTTGTGTAACTGGATCCTGAAGAACATGGTGTAAAAAAACACTACAGCACATGGGAAAAGTTCAGTAGGAATACAGAAGCTGCGTGGAAACTTAATAATGGTCCAACTTGGCCTGTTTGAAATTTGATGCTGGTTCAACCGTGGAATGTTTACAAGGGCGTTTTAGTGGTGTTGAATGTGAGCCAACGTGGCTGAATGTATTATGTCTTGTAAACCATGAGGATTTCAAAATCTTGCCACTTAAGATTTTATGAGCCTAGCAGTAGATGTCTAGGCAACACTTCAAAAGTCCCTGCACACAGCTGTGACCAAACCAAAGCCGCTGAAGAGGAAAGACTCGTGATTGAATTACCATGGTGTTGTTTGTTTCACAATCTGCTCACGGTAGCCCCTGATCTTCCTGACCTTCTGACCCCCAGCTGTGGGAAAACACACAATGACAGCTCCTGTTAAAAATTGTATGATATATCAACTAAATATATATATATATGTTAAAATGACTGTCAGCCGCACTACACCATTAGAATCATGTCATCTGATATTTTTCATAATAATTACTCATAATTTTTTAATAGCATTATATTTTCACCCTTAATTACTATGAAATAATATTTACAGGAATGTAAAACGACACATGACATTTCTGATTTCTATGGAAGCCTGTAAGCACATTACAAAATAAAAGGTCATTGAGACTTTATATCTTACAATTGCAATTTTATTTATCACAATCGCTACTTCGTTTTTCATAAGTGTGACATTAAAGGGATGGTTCACCTAAAAAAAAAATATATATATATATATATATATATATTTTTTTTTTTTTTTTTTATATATATATATATGACACCCTCATATTGTTCCAAATATTTGGACTTGTTTTAAGATGTCTGCAGTTTTTTTTTTCATTGTGTCCACACAATGGAAGTCAATGGTAACCAAAACTGTTCAGTTACCAACAAAATATTTTCTTTTGTGGTCCGCAGAAGAAAGAAAGTCTTACAGGTTTGGAACGACATGAAGGTGAGTACATGATGTCAGAATTATTATTTCTTGGTGGAATACCCTTCTGAAAATGAAGTACACTTTAGCAGACTTTTAAAAAGTACTTATTGTAGAAATAATAAACTTTAAAATAATATACTTACTGTAAGTACAAACTGGATATAATGTTTTCGGACACTTAACTGAATGTTATTTGAAATTAAAACATATTGTATTTTAAATTTATATTAAATGCAATTAGTTGAATTTAAGAGTCTTTTTTTGACCCATGCATGTAAGACTTAAGTACATCTTTATGTGCAACTTCACAATTCATAATTACTTCTGTTTTCTTTGCAATATTATTTAAGTGTGCTGATGTACTAAAGAAGCATTTATGGTAAACAAAAATACACTTTAATGTCATTTCTATTGAAACTTGCATGATATATAATTAAATATATTTGTAATTTCATATTTGTAATAATAAAGCTGCAGTTTAGTACATTTAAAATTAAATTTAAAGGGATAGTTCATCCCAAAATGCCCTCCCCCTCATCCAAACCTGTATGAATTTCTTTGTTCTGCTATACACTGTAAAAAAATAATTGTTGGTTTAATTAAAAAAAAGTAAGTTACCCAGTTGCCTTATAATTTTGAGTTCATTTAAATTACAAATTTGAGTTAATACAATGAAGGCGATTGATTTAATCAACAGAAAGTCAAAAATATTATGTTATCTGAACCACATTAATTATTTAAGTTGGTTTGACAAAAGAAAAAAAAATGTTGTGATAACAAATCATGAAAATTATTTTTACAGTGTACACAAAAGAAGATATTTGGAAGAATGTTAGTAACCAAACAGATCTGGCCCCTCATTTACTACCATAGTAGGGAAAATAAATACTATAGTAGTCAATGGGGGGTGAGATCTGTTTGGTTACTGACATTCTTCCAAATATCTTCCTTTGTGTTCAGCAGAACAAAGAAATTCATACAGGTTTGAAACTACTAAATGATGACAGAATTTTAATTTTTTAGTGAACTATCCCTTTAATGCAATAACTGAATAACACTACAGTTAAAATTATAATCAAGTAGGCCTACTTTATGTTCTTTAATATGTTAGTCAACACATCTAAATAAGTGTATTTCTTCAAAGCATGACCAAATATTATTAAAACATTGATTTAAAATGTACTTTAAGGTAAAACTTTTAATTTGATGTTACTTGTTTATGTATTAAGAAACTTAGTCATGAAAGTGGTCTTTTTTAGTAATATTATCTGCAAGTACAGTTGTTTTTTTTGTTTTTGTTTTTTAAATATACCTTTAAAGAGTTGAAATACACTACAAGTACACATTCAGTACAATTAAGTGCACTTCTTTTTCACTTTTATCCCTTTGAATCTCACAAATGCAACTTTATTACTTATTTTAAATCTTATCTCACATCTGCCTGTTTTATTTTTTACACTTGGGCAGAAATGGGCTTCCACAGATAGCCTTATCTGAAATGACTGAAATGTTTTTCTTGTGCGGTAAACTATTACTGACATTACACCTTTTGGACCATATGTAGTACTCAGAACTTCCCTATTTCGTGATTGCTTTTGACAGTCATATATGCATGGTTAAAGTTCAGTCACAATTATGATGTAGCCTTACTGTCAAGGATTCACCTTTTTTCCCTCCTAAACCAGCCAATGTGTGTGCAAATGTCTAAGGAGAATGTACACCTGTTCCTGGATGAGATGTTCAGTGTACAGATGATCAGTTTGCTTTGTCTTTGCTGCTGGCAATGAGTCAGCTAATTACAGTGGAAAAGAGCCCTGTTAGGGCTCTCAAGCGAGAATGACCTCAAATAGCCATGTTCTCTGAATCACATGCAAACATAACACAAATCCTGTCCAGTGTGGTCTCAGTGACACCTGTTTATGTCATAACAAAGGAGAAGTAGATATTTCCCATGGAGAGGGTGTTTTACTCTCAAGGGAGAGGAAGCGCAAAACCTGTTCTGTTCCTGCTTAACAGCATGACAAATGCACACATCAGATGCTGAGTCATCAGAGAGATATTTTACAGTCAAAGAAAACATGTTTGCTAAAAATAATCTGTCTTTAATGTTAAATCCTCAATCCAACCATGTCTGAACTCCGAACCTGCAGGCCGCAGCCGAACCATCTATTATATGCTGTCACGAATTCAGGCAACCAGGACAGGAACAATGCGTACTGAAATATTCCACACTTCTTTTTTGGAACTACAGGATCCCGAAATACTCTGCTCCACCTCTGAATACTTTTATTTGTCTTTTATTTCAAACTTTGATCATTAGCCCACAAAACACTCATTTATCTTTCTCATTAACGCTGAAAAATTACAATCTGGTATTTTAAGCATCAAAAACAGTCCACATTCCCTTGAGTCTATTCTAAACAGGGCTTTCTTTTTCTGTCTGAAACAGGTGCTCGTTCAATTACACCCTTCCAAATTAAGAGCGGTCACAACCAATGCAACGGGGACAAAGGTTCCAATAGTGTCTTACTCAATAGTCTGTGTGGGACATACAGCCATATGTGGCCGATTAAGAACTGCATCGGATTTTATTTTGTTTCAAATGCAATGTGGGAGTTGCTGTCTTGTGTGCCCTGAAGGCTAGTAAACTATTTGCAGAGGTATGCTAATATGCCGAATGACATGTTAGAGACACACGTTTATTTTGTGCGTCACAGACATATGCTTTCGAGCTCTTTTTGCATTTAATTTAAACAGTCATCTCCGTCTTATAAAATCTATGGTTATTCTACAAAGGGCACCACCACCACTCCCTTGTCTTTCTCTTTATGGCGATGACTCATCAGCGCATTAACAAATATGAACTGCAAATATAGAGTACAAACCCACCGATTCCTCACACACAGGCTTTTCTTTTAGCTAAGCACGATAAATGGTGCTTGTTATTGTCATTATGGTTGACATAGCCTATTTGCAGAAAGATGATACATCTTAAACATACTGGTAAAAAATAAGCACATGAATAGTGCAGTAGCCTACACTAATGAGCACAACATAACCCCCCTCCCCCCAGGCCCTGAATGTCGAAATAAGTTAATCATTGCCTAGCCATGTGTTTTTAAGAAGAATGAAAAATATGAATGCAACTTCCTTACTTCCTTGGATTTCACAATGCCAAACATTTGGTGTAAACACATTTGTAAAGAATACAAGGTTTCAGTTTTTTCTATCAGTGTTACTTAAAACGCTTTGCATGCAGCTTTGACTGCTGAGGGGAATGGAAAGTTGATTAAACTAGCGTTTTACTATTCATATGGAAGGTGAATGGCATGTGGCGATTGCTCAATCGTCGAGACTGAAATGAATGTGTCACTAGAGAGAGTCTGAACCGGGCGGAGTTCCAGCATTGAGAAGTCCGATTCATTTTAAACGAATCGTTTCGTTCGGACGAAGTACTGGATAAAAACGATTCAATGCTTCTTGTCCGCTCAAGTAGGCTTCATGCGCGACATTATATGCTATTTATGAAGAGAAACACATTTTAGTTAGGCTAATTGTCGATGCTATCGCTGTTTTATCGTGTTGTTTATGAATGTAACATGTCACCCACCTCACAGTTTTACTGCCAAGCTTCTCCCATTCAGTGGAATGATTAAAAGAATCTTGCGAGTCGGATAAAATGAATCATTCAAAAGAACCGACTCTCTCGAATCGGACATCAGCTGAAAGTAGAGCTCAGAAAACAGCATCAGTAGTTCAGTGAGTCAGACAGCCGTTCTCTCGGGTTCAGATCTAGCTACTCACCGGGAATATTTCACACAACACAGCTATACAGTATCTCCTCTCTTGGGCTTCAATGTTGTCCAAAAAGCTTTAGCGGACTAATGCAAAAAAACCTGAAAAACAATGGATAAGCGAAGCTGCAAACCTATGATACAAACACCTTTTTTTGCATTTCACATTAATTGACGAGTAAATAGGATCTTTTTTTTTTTTTTTTTTTTTTTTTTTTTTTGCTTTTGCAGCGCAGTGCACAGATCCTTTTCTGGAATATGCTTTCGTGAAATCCGTCGGATCAGTCCGGTAGCTAATATCAGTTTCAACTACTGTAGTTTGTAAGAATGAGTGTGCAGTGGATTTATAATCCGGTACCGGGAAGACATGGACACAAGCGCTTTGACACAGACGAGCCCGTGACCAGATGTCCGCGGCTCAGCGAGCCTTCGGCTGATGCTGGTCTCCTGGGTTCCTCGCCGGGATCTCCGGTAAGCGGAGCGCCTCTGAGCGTCACCTCAGCCCATCAGGGTCCCGCTCGCATCGGCCAGTTCCTGCTAGTGCCCCTGACCGACCGACCGGGGGTGCACAGCGCTTTAGACATGGACACAGGAGAGGAACTGCTCTGCAAGGTAAACCACTGCATACTATAATGTACATGACCCATATAAGTCCTCTCTTTATCAAGTCTTTATCCCCCTGAGACCAAGTTTTAGTTTATAAAATTATAAAGTGATTTATTTAAACGTTTCAGCAATAATAATACATAACCAATACATAACCAAAATAAAGTATAATATATATATATATATATATATATATATATATATATATATGCTATTGTATGTTTATACTGCAGGACTTAAAACAATTGCATGTATGATGACAATCTAATTTTTTACACATTAAAAATGTTATAGCATATAATTACACTTTCAGTGGAGAAGGGCTATCAGAATCTCTGTGCAGGTTACAGGGATGCTATCAAATTTTTGATATGTCTTGTGGATCTTTATCAAGTATTTGCAAATGCACCAGCATCTGAGTCAGACATATGGGGCTGACATGACACATTTAAAAAGAATGTGCATGATTATTGCTGCCACAAACTTCACAAGACATTCAAGTTTTTATAGCATATTTGTGTTTGAATCTTACAGTATAACCTCTATTTACCTCCAGTGAACTGACTTTATCAGGTCACAATTGTAGTTGTCTTATGATATAACTGAACTCATTTTTTATTGCCATCTGCAGGTGTTTGATATGGGCCAATATCAGGAGAAAATAAGAGCCTACAGCATGCTGTCAAGTCATAAGAACATTGCACAGATCAAAGACATAGTTCTTGGGGAGTGCAAAGCCTATGTATTCCAGGAGAAGGATTTTGGCGACATGCACACCTTTGTAAAAAGCAGCAAGAGGCTTCCTGAAGATCTGGCTTCCAAGCTTTTCTACCAGGTGGTGTCTGCAGTGAACCACTGCCACCAGGTTGGCGTCGTTTTGGGGGACCTCAAGCTTCGCAAGTTTGTGTTCTCAGACGAGAAAAGGTGAGAGTTACAGTTTGTGAGTGTGTGTGTGAAAGCAGGAGTTTTTTTGGGCAAGCCAGGTGCAGTACTGTACCTCATGTATCAATGCTGTGACAGCAGCAGTGTTATACTGGGTGAATAGTGTCAGTTCTACTTTCATTCAGTTTTCGCTTCCTCACAGCAATGTGACACATTGCAGGTGATTAGTGCTGCTTCCCTAAAGATTCAATGAAACAAACCTATTAACACTCACTTACTCATGTTTCTCTGTAAAGAGGAATGACTAGTAATCAGACCTCAAGACCTATGTCAGAGATTTTTCTGTTGAAAACGAGAGTCCTCTGAATTACGTATGTGAATTATATATAAAAAGCAAATGACCTAAATCCAAACATTTTTATCCATGGTCCCCAGTGAAGGGAACATGCTGGAGCTGGCTAACCTACCTACAGTACCTATCTGTATGTCAGTCTGTCTGTTTATCGATCTATATTACTTTTGATATTTCTTTTTATATTTTTATTACATATCATTTTATTATACCTTTTATATAAAATATTTCTTATAAAAATAAAATTATATATATATATAGTTATATTTTACTATATATTGTATATAAATAATAATGATAATTTTAAAACAAATGAAATAAATAAACCTCTTTATACAAACATTTATTTTTATATATTTTATTAAATATTATATAAATTCTTTCATATAAAAAATACACTTATATAATTTTTTACACATATATATAATTATAATACAAAAATATATATTATATATATAATTATATTTTATATATAAAGTATATAAAAATAAAAACTTATATATAAAATATTACTTTGTATATACATACATACATATATATAAATATATACAGTATATATCTTATTTTACTATATATTGTATATAAATAATAATAATAATTTTTAAACTAATTAAATAAATAAACCATTTATATAAACATATTTCTTTTTATGTTTTATTAAATATTATTTTATATAAAATATTAGTCATAAAAAACAAAAGTTTTATATATAAAATATTACTGTTTTATGTATAAAATATTAATCTTTATATTTTTATATATTATTAAATATTATTTTATATAATCTATTTTTATAAAATATTACTTAAAAATGTATAAATATAAAAAAAATAAATATAAAACTTTTAAATATAAAATATGACATTTTAACAGAGATCCTTTAATTAGCATGCTGACAACATGCTGCACTTTTGCTGTTAGAGGGTTTTGCACAGTAAAAATCTCTTGGAAAAGTTATGCTTTTAAGATGGAGTGTCAAAATAATCCAGTTTATACTTGCGTTTCCTGCATTCTGCTATATTACATTGAGTCTGTGTGTGTAAATGCCCCCTAAGAAATGCATCCATTTGGGGTCAAGTGAACTCAAAATTCACCTAATTATATAGGGCTTCCTTAAAACCAATTAGTCAACTATTCTTTCAAGCAACCCACCGACTATCTGATTTAGCAAATATGTTGTTTTTCACATCCCTCAGTACATAGTAGATTTGTTATTTCTGGGGCAACATTTTTACACCTGACCCTTGGGCATTGGTTTTCATTTGAGTGAATGGAAGTAGACAAGTAAGTGTAAGAGGACGTAGTCACCCTTCTCTCATAGCAGCCAACGGGTGCAGCAAGATGAGTCATAGCAATGCATACAGAGGGGAAACTCGCCATTCAGGAGCATACCCCCACGCTCCATGCTCTGCTCCTGAATACTGCGTGGCTCATAGGTGAGGAGTGCCGGCTGTGACCATTGCGACACTGGCAGACTGGCCTGGCACACGCGTCTAGCGCAGACGTAACCGGGGCATGCTGACATTTAAAGCGCAAAGAAGCATTTTCTCTTTCACTTTGTTTGGCACCAATCAGCGTAGTGACAGGTTATGCAAACCTGCGCTTCTTACACCGAGGCACTGTATCTTTCCGCAGGACAAATGTAATTTCCATAGCTGGAATAGCTTTTGCGATATGCGGTAATGATGAGTGATGGATAAGCAACAAAAAGGTCGAAACTGCGATAACGCAGAGAGAGTGTGTGATCGCATACACAAAGATGCTCACTGACCTGGAATGTGTCTGTAGTTAGATTGTGAAACACACACACAGACACGCACAGGCTGGCTGGGCAGGGGCCGTTTGTGCGTCACTGATGTAACAGCGCTGTTCGTGGGTAATAAGGCACTGCCAGATGCCATGAGCGTACGGCACAGGTGCAGGAAGAACATAGTAGACCTGCAGCACAGCGCAGTGCACACATTTGTCCTCAGTCTCTCTGTCTGTCACACACACACACAAACACACACACACACACACAGGACTATGACTCATTCTCTCCACCTCTCTGGCAGAATGCTGTTGTGTCATCTACAAACCCCCCAAACCGAGGCTGATAGCCAGTGATGAAACACAATAGCATGCAGAGCAGCTCATGTTTTACTGACAGGGATACCACAGACTCATGGGTCACCAGCTCTTCTGTTACTGTCCACAGGGATATTCCTAGAGTAGTAGGGGATTTGTTTCCTATTGGAAATTGAGCTAAACTTAGCCCAGAGTTTACAAGAATACATTACAGAGCGCTTCAGAGAGAGGAAGTGTGTTTATTTTATGTGCGTGCATTGTGGAAACTCTCGTGCACGCTTTTGTTTAAACGAAGGTCGTAATTAGACGAGGCTCTGTCCTTTATTTGTTGTTGTAGCACCCGTTTGAGGGTCAGACCACTTAGTGCGGCTGTCTTTTCCGTGATTTACATGCACTGCAATCTGTGAGCTCAACAAAAGTGACGGAGAGTTATTTCAGCTCGATGCACAATGAAGGAAGGCTTCAATACATCACTTTGTTTAGCAGTGTAAGAGCAAATTTATTCAAGATACTAAATCCATCATCGGCATACGTGGAATCTGTGCCCACAGAGCTCTGCAGAAATCTATGTAGATTTCCGCAGAACCGGATAGCCTGTTGTTTACAGAATTATAAACATACTCCACCCCTTGTGTGATATTTTGTCTAATTTGATTATGCTTTCAGCTATAGTTAAGAGTGTAACACAAAGTTTATTCAGCAAGGATATTAAATTGATCAAAAGTCATAATAAAGACGTTTATAATGTCACAAAAGATTTCAATTTCAAATAAATGCTGTTCTTTTGAACTTTTTACTCATCAAAGAATCATGTTTACGCTAATAACTTTTGAACCATAAGGGTCAGAGACAAAATTCTTTGGCTTAATACGATTTGATTGCAACCTTTCTGTCATGAAACTTTTCCCGCCAAATTTTCCAGCCAAAAAAAATTTAAAAAATTTCAAACTCCTCCTAGACGGTTGCTCCAATTTTCATGAAAACCAAATCAGATTATCTTCACACTATGCTGGCAAAAAGTTATCAAAAGCTTTTTGATAAACCCAACCATTCTCGAATAACGCGCAAACAAATTCGAAGAAGAGCATGCCAAATTGGATGCGAGGCTGTATCTCTGCACCAATACAGCTGCCAGATGCCATGAGCATCAGCCATTTTACATTTTGTAGCAAAATGCTGTATTTTTGTTGTGTAGCTTTGTTGTGCATGGCTCTTTAATGACTGCTTGCAGCTACATTTTAAACTGCAATAATATTTCACAATATTACTGTTTTTGCGGTATTTTTGATCCAAAAAATAGACTTTTTTCAAAAGGATTAAAAAATCGTACCCACCCCAAACATTTGAGCGGTACTAAATTTTTTTTTTTTTTTCCGCTCTCTCTCAAAAGTTTCAGAGACTCCTTTGCAGCTTCCTGAGGGTTCCTGAATTCCAGTTTGAAACCCTCTGCATTATACAGTAGTATAACAAGTGTGATCAGGAGCATGCAAATTACATGTGATTCATTTCCACAGGTTAGAACAGATTGCATTAATACCCGTCTATTCTGCAAAACTCCACAGGTTTAACACCAGAATCAATGTAGAAATTGTGAAAAACATTTGTAGAGTTGACCTGACCATTGGTCAAATGTTACTGATTCTAAATGGACTGTATAAACCAGTCATATGATATTCTTCACAGCCACAACACAATAACTCTTATGTGATTGGTTGCACTAACCATGGTGTGTTTGTTTTAGGAGCCATTTAAAATTAGAGGGTCTGGAGGACTGCCATATTCTGTGCGGAGAGGACGACTCAATGTTCGACACGCACGGCTGCCCTGCGTATGTGAGTCCAGAGATTCTGAATGGCGGAGGGTGTTACTCAGGCAAGCAGGCGGACACGTGGAGCCTCGGCGTCATGCTGTACACAATTTTGGTGGGTCGCTACCCTTTCCACGACCCAGACCCCGCAACCCTGTTCTCTAAGATTCGACGGGGCACATATTGCCTTCCAGATGGGCTGTCTTTAAGGGCGCGCTGCCTACTTCGCAGTCTGCTCAGAAAGGACCCCAGTGAGAGACTGACCACCGCTGAGGTCCTCATTCACCCATGGTTTTATGGCAACACGCTGGACACAGGAAATGCAGAACAGGAAGTCAACCTCAGAGAACAGACAGTGCCCCAGATAGAAATGGACCAGGGTGAGGATCTGTTCTCCTGAGGAATCCAATATGGCTTGAATATGGACCACAACTGTTTGTTATCTTGGTGGGTTTTTTTATTAGTTGGTTTCTTATACAGATTTTGTAATAGATTCAGAAGTATACACTCACTCAAAGTACTGTATCATCTATGTCAGCTTTAAGGACAGTGTGCACAACAGCCAGTGTGTTTTGAAGTCGTTTGGTGCTAGTGAACCATTCTTGTGCTGTATGACGTGAATGAGACTGGGCATTACTGGTCACCTGATAATGAGAATAAAAAATGAGAAGTGATAATGTCAGCATGGTGACTAACCTCAGCCTATGGGCCAAACCTGTGGCTTCACTCTTATACTGTCAAAACGAACTGTGCAGGTTGACTCACCCACTGAATACTGCAGCACCAAAGGTACAAGTCTCCTTTGATAGGAGGAGAATGGAATCACTCATACATATGGAGGACTAAAAGTGCCACTTAAAAATATAACGAAGGAACAATGATCAATGTATTAATAAAAAAAATCGAATTGACAAAATAAATTGATTAATAAACTGATAATTGATTTCTTCATTTTTTTTTAGGTGGTACTTTCTCTTATATGTGATACGTTAACGTAACCTGTACATCTCTCAGAAATGCCAAACTGTACAGAAGGGTCGTTCAAACGTTAAATGTCAGTTATTGACCCTTAATACTCTGTGTCATACAGATTCTTAAATTCAGTGAATTTCCAATAAATGTTCAGGATGAGCCTCAGGACAGATACAAACAGTTACAGACATATACAAAGTGTTCATTCATCCTGCTGTATCCTGATCTCTAAGCGTTCTAGTCACAGTTTCCTTACTTGAATCCAAGGGATCCTCATAAAAGCATGAGACTTCAGTATGGCAGGCCAGTTCATACTGCGGGTAAGATATAAGATGACTCAACAGCTGGGCGTTGGTGTAATGAAGAGGAAAGGGCTATGAACCTCAGTCTTCGCTCTCACTGTAAAGAAAAGAGAACAGTACTATAACAGCACTACTGTAAGAGTAGAGTGTCCTAGCTCTGTTTTCTACTTCCCTCGTGTTAGGGGTGTTACCTCTGAATCCAACCATAATGGAGATATGCGATGTTTATGGTTTCTGAAAGGCTCTTTATAAGCAAAGGCTGGAGGGTATGCAAAATGTCTGTCTCATGCATGCAGCACATGGGGAAAGCTGACACGAGTGCACGGAGTTCATATTGCACTGTGAATTATGTATTTGTGACACAAACCCCAAGGCTTGACCATGAGGATTTAACAGTTTAACAGTTAAAATTCATTGTACAAATGAGCATGTGTAAATATGTACATGTTAGGTGTGTGAACAAAATTGAATAAAGATTACTCTCTTATTTACATCTGTGGTGCATTCTGTGAAAAACATATTTCTAAATGAAAGATGCATAACTTTAGTATGAAGCAAAAGCTAAGGACTTTTTCCAATATCTAGATCATCAGAAATCTCTAAAAATGTTCTTAAAGCCTCGAGATTACCCTTATGAAAAAGAAGTGTGCTTAACTGTATAGAATGTGCACTTGTAGTATACTTCAAATCTGAAAAAAATACTAAAAACTGTACTTGCAGATAATATATTAATGAAATAAAAGGCCACTTTAATTTTGGGGTGAACTATCCCTTTAAGTTTACTTAAATAAAGTACACGTTCTTAACACTCTTAAGTACACTTTTTTTGTGTTTTAAGGAAGTACACTTATTTTGCTGAGTTGACTAACACACATAAAGTCCATGATTGTAATTTTAATTGTAGGCTAGTGTGTAATTCAATATAGGCCCCTGTAGTCAATAATTGGATCCCTTAAACTCATCTTTGAACAACAAAATGACATATTCAAACGTTTTTCCATGAAATAATGAACAATAGCTTAAATGTATCTCTACACCCTTGCTTCATTTTGTATACGCGGATCTATGAATATGCTAATTAGCCCCGCCTCCACTCACTCGCACGAGCTCAGTCAACTCACTGAGGTAAATGCTGCACAATGGTATCGCTTTTTACAACGTCAGACACATAACGGTAATTAATATGATTAGCCTTTTGCTTGACTATGTTATCAAACTGCTAATAATGTGTTGCTAATGTTACACAAACCATGTTACCGTTCGCGAGTCAAGACAGCTGTCTTCTTAAAATTGGGATCCTTAGAAATGCTTTAAACACCTTAAAAAGCCAACGGCATTTTCATCATATTATCGTAATACACGTCATACATCCGCTATATTGCTAAATCTACCCTATTTTTATATCAACAGAAAAATATACTGGGATAACCTTCAATTGGGACTCCCTTGATCGGTCATAATTAATGATATGCTAAAGTCTGCCAGCACGTTGACATGATTGGTTACAAGGTAGTATGTGACGTCAGAAATACCAGCGATTCAAACCGCGTTTTTGAGACTGTCTTTGGTTTGCTGCAGTTTTAAACATAGACATAATATATACATAGACGCCCTATCCACCTTATTCCTGACGATCCTACTGCGTTTGGAATTATGGGTTGCACTTCCGGTTTGGGGAACTTACATTAAAAAGACTGAAACGAATCGTTTTTAAATCATAAGGTTGCCCTGCAAATAAAGTTTATCCGTCAGTTTGAGTAAATGAGCTGTCGATTTTTTCTCATGTTTTATTTTCAGACATCATGAGAATAACGTAACACTTGGTATTTTAACTTAACATGTTATAACAAGAATATATATGGCAAGAGATCTTTTCAGTCGCTGCTTTCTATCCTCGTTATCATTTTCTTTTGTCCCTTTGCATACCGCTGTAATAGTATGAAAAAGGACAATACTGCACATTTGTGGTCTGTTCTCCCGATATAATTTGCGATATATCCCATTAATAATTCACTGGAATGCACGAAGAATCTCTCGTTTTTCTCCTCAAAGCCTGACGTTTCTTTCCAGGTTTGTTTTCACAGGTAAATACAATTTATTATCTGTAATAATGATGGAAATCACTTTGAAATAGTATCACACAATGTTCATGAACATTTTTTATCAAGGCAACGTATATTGCATAATACAGATATATCACTATAGTTATATTTAACGCGGCCGTTATTGCTGTGTAAAGAATCGCGCTTTTTCATGGCCTGTTGAAAGTACTTTGTTGATGCTTTTAGACTTTTAAATGTCCTTTTAATGTTTGAGGGTGAGTAGAATAATGTCATCTCATTGTACCCAGTTTAAAAATAAAACGTATTATTGTGTTCATAGAGCCAGCCTTTCACTGACTGTTTACACCTTAACGGAAGTTACACCCATAATTCGCGCAAAGCGTCATGGGGCGTGGGAATAAGGTGGATTGGCTGCTTTGGACTGTTGCTGCGATACGAGTCCGCCATATTGTGCGGGGCAAGACTCCTCATTAAACAAATACAAATTTATCTTAAGGCCCTTTTCATTTTTATAATTTATTTCTAAACATGTTGCCTCCTAACCTTATACTTGCAGTTTAACACACAAATGTTTGTTTTATTATTCATAACACAACAATAAATGTCTTTATATTATAGTAAAAAAGACATAAAATTTTATTCCATTTTAAATGTACAGCATATTTAACTGTGTCTGGCAACCTTATTGGGGTCTAAAAAAGTTTTAATAGTTAAAAAAAAAAAAAAAAAAAACATTTAATAGACCTAAGCATTTCACAGATTTAATGTCAGTACACCATAGTTAATGTACTAAATTAATTTATTTCGATTCAAATGGATAGCAACAAGATATAAAGGATTGGGCTTAAAATGTTTCTTATCCTGTGGCTCGCTCTAGTGGACAACATTAATAGCACAGCTTGTACTAATTATTATAAGACAATCCTTAATAGATCCAGTAAAACATTTGAGATACAGCAGTAGAACATTTTTTAGTACAATTACAGTACAATATAAATTGTATGTGGGTTTTATTCTTTAGCATATTATCATAATTAGTATATTATTATTATAAATAGCCGAAAAATACAATTGAGTATAAAAACAGTAACATATAGAATAAAAATAAAATAAAAATAGTAAATAAAATAATGACAGGCTTTCTTCAGCCTTCCTTGAGGTTTGTGTTGTCCTGGTTCCACTGGCTAAACTGGGGTAAAAATATGAATGAGCCACGATTAGATCAATCAAGTTACTTGCTCTTCGGACATGAGTCAGTTTAGGTCTATCTGTAATTCTGACATCCTGAGTTGTCCTGTCAAAGTCCTCTGACTTCATTGCACGGAAGACTCACTTGCGATTTTGATTAGTTAATGATATAAACTATAATATAATCTCAGACTTCATAAGAATCATGTAAACTTTATATTATTTCTTATAAAGTCTCAGTTTTCATAGATAACTAGCACTGTCGTTAGCTTTTAATAGTCTGACTTTGGTGGTCAACTAGCTGTCAAAATAATGTTATAATGACCAAATACAACCAGAAACAACTGTTCAGACTTACATGTGAAAGATAATTCCCCGATATGTGGTTTGGATTGTGCGACGGTTTGTAAAACCTCAGAATAGTCAGGCATCTTTTCCACGGCATGTTGACCCGCACAATATGGCGGCGCCGTTGACGTGCAATTCCAGCAGCTAATAGAGCTTCTATGTATTTATTATGTCTTTGGTTTTAAAGAGAAAATACTCTACGATGGTGTTGACTTAGGCTATGAATTTGCACATGATTTGTCTGTTAGCATATTACAAACACCACATAGAAATAAACAACATTAAAAACTTGATTTTCACAACAGGGGGACTTTAACATATTTTAAATGTACTAAAAATGGCAACTTCATTATTACAAATATGTAATTTAAAAATTATTTAAATACATGGCATACAAGTACTTAAATTCTGCTCAAGTGGGTAAAAAAATATGTATTTTGAGTACTTTTTTAAAACTATGCTAAAATGTACCTATTTTTCACAAGGGAACTTAGCAACTGGCAGCAATAAAATGTCCTCTGGTACTAAATTCAAGGCAGACTGAAAGAGAAAACTCAATGTGCAGTTTGACCTGGGAGTCAGGTAACTCCGCCCCTCTGTTATGACTTCACAGAGGCTTGCGTAAGTGGCTGATTGGGTATCAACAGAGTAGCTGGAGCGTCTCGGTTGTTGGGCGGCTGCCAAGAAGCATTGCACGCCATAGATGCAATTGCCAAACATGTCGGAGCCGGCCTTGGGTGACGCTCTGATAAAAAGTGCCACTGTTCTTGCACTACTCGTATTATCTTGACACTAGTTTCTCTGAGTGACATTATGAGTCACTACCGAGTGTATGAAGTTGTCTCCAAATCAAAAGATGATGTGATGGGATAAGGTCAATTTTAAGGGCCTGTTAGCAGCTTAGTTGTGATATGCAGTCAGCCTTTAGACGTGGTGATAGATAAAGGGGTGTAAAGTGGCTCTGTAAGCAACTTGCGTCACAACTTGTCAACTGCACAGACTATTAATCTGCTTCAAGTGATGGTAATGCCGTCAGCCATGAACTGAAGTCTCTAGAGGCTTGATTTCAAGATTTACAAGAGCACTTAAAGGAGCCATTATGATACATAGCATATTACAGTTGTTGAGCATTTAATCTGACAGTACCATTTAAACACAAATACTAAACCACACTTGCTGTTATTAATGAGTTACATTGCAGATTTTACATTTCTACACGTAAATAAAAAGAAGAGACTCACTCTGATGATCATATAGTGCAACTAATTTTTTCTTATTGCGTCATTTTTGTAGATTTTCCATCCAAAACAACTTTACAACATCACACTAATTCTACCAAAGCCAACTTGAGTTCAAGGGAAGTGGCTGATTACCAACTGAAAAACTTAAGATGTTCACAATATCAGTCAAAGGGAAATACGTCTGTTATGGATGTTATCATTGTTGCATTGTTACCGTAATTTATTTGCAAGTGTTATTTTAGTATTATTTGTATACTATTGTAGTATTTATTATATATTATTACATTTTGAACAAGCTTTTATGTTTATATTTTCAGTTTCCATTTAAATTTTAGTTTAATTTTAGTAATTCGTTATGTGCTTTTGTCATTTTCATTAGTTTTTTTGTTTTTAAAACTTTTTTTTCTTTTTTTTTTTTTTGGTTTATATTTTTAAAGTTTTACATCTATTATTTATATTTTATTTTTAACAGTTTTAGTTAACAATAACATCACTCTCGACCATGGTTTATGCACACATCCAACCTAATAAAGCAAAAGTAAAGGGGGAGATTAAACAATGTACATTAGACTTCTATAAATTCATTGAGGGCAACCATTCATATTTGATTATCAGTGTTATGTCACACCCATGTGGAGAGGTTAGGTACTGCAACAATTACTTTTTCAAAGACAATCATTTATTCTTGGGAAATAAACTAAATTAAATTGGAGAAAGGAAGAAAAATCACTATAGTTCAAAGAATAATCAAATTAGGTTTCAGATTAGATATTTTTAATGTGCAAAAATCTTTTTGAAAAGTCCTGTTTTTCATAGTACACATGGCAACAGTAAACCACCAGAGGCCAGTATTTCAGCAAAAGCAGAAAAAGTTGTTGTTAGGCCTGTTGAACAGATGGTTTGATGGTTCTCCATGCTAAGTGCAAGCATCTGTTTCACGGTCTGTTTCAGTATTCACATCCCAAAACATTCTGCTATTCACCCACACAAAATAGAGATGCTTTACCCTGTAAACTGCCATATAATGAAAGTCTTTGGATCTCCTGTTTGTTTAATTTAATTAAAACATGGGATTTAAACTAATACTGCCACTGTGCTATGTACAAAACAGATCTAAAAGCGACCTCTCTCTCTCGATATGCTTGTTTCACATGGTCTGTTACCACATGCTCATATCAGACATAGGCCTACTGAAGATTCCTTGAAGTTTTGTGCCTGTATGTGTACGTGCTTTAATTGTTATTTTAATCGGATGCTTAAAGTCACCATGAAATCAAAATCATCCATGGAATATTGCAGTATTTATTATAAATGATTTATCAGTGCACATCTTTTTTATTATTATTATTCATGTGCCCTTGTAATCAAAATAACTTCCCCTCCCTCTTGCAGCAACATCTGTTCCCTGATGATGACAGAGATTGGCGCAAGGGCGGGGCAAAGTTTTCCAGCAGAATTGGGCTACTTTAACACTGTTGTTGTGGGTCCGCGGGTTGAAGCGACCCCAAATAACATGATATTTAATCCCTGGAATGCAAATTTTACCAGAGGAACCCCACCAAAAATGCAGACTTTACCCCCGGAACCTGATTTTTTACCAGGGGACCCCCCTGAAATGCAGTAGGGCTAGTTTTGGGCTAGTTCTGAGTAGCAATTGAGCAGGTTTTTTTGTGAAAACCTTGCAACCCAAAGCATCACATAACCGCCAAAGTTGAAAGCATTGTTTAGTACAGTGGTTGATTGACAATTTTGAACGCATTGACCACAAGTGTTTTATACGAATGCAATGTGGTCTCATGTGTTTTCCGAATGTGACTGAAAGTAGACAAGCTCAAAACTTTTTGAACCTCATTTACACCCCTATTTAACATTATTGGGATTGGATCGACAAAAGAATATCTTAATTAATAGGTGTTAATGGGGCCCTAGTAATGTCTTAGAACACCCTAGAAACACCCTTAAATCACTTGGAATGCTTTAGCTGTCAATTATTAAATTCTGGGTAAGTTGTCAGGCCAACTCCAACCTAATGGCAGCAAGTTTTATAGAGGCAAGCTCATGTAAAAATCTATTTTTATGTCCTTATAGTGTTTCCTCAGGATTTTTATCCATTTCTGCTCCACAGATTATGATTCAGGTTTGAACCAGCTCTCTTAACATTTCAAAAGGCTTTTTGTATCCTGCAAGTGACAAATAACATGGGGAATGTTGCAACAAATCTGAGAGCTAATCTTTTAATAATCTTACTATGGTGCTCCGAATGCAAGCTGCAGTACGCTTGTTCTCCCTCAAGAGATCACGGGTTTGTCAAAGCTGTTAGCTGGGTTATATCATTACCCCTCCTGATGGAAGTGAAACTTTCAGAGGAGCCATAATTTTGATACTGCTCAGACAGATGATGTTTGAGTCACACTTATCATTTTATTACCACTCTCTCTAAATGTCATGTTCATTTCTGCTCGTTCATTCATCAGCCATCACATCTGTTAATAGACCTGCTGGAAGTCTGCTCTGGAAATCATGCAATTTGAACACCATTGGGATGGTAAAACTGAACAGGGAACCTACTTGTTAAGCCTGTTTTCCCCCACAACATCGACTGGTTTTAGTTTAAAAGTGAATAATTATAATGAAAGCAAGTTTAATAATATTAATATTAGTTATAATATGAGTTAAAAGAAACATATTTCTGGTTTGGTGTTGATGAAGGAGTCTGGATGTTTGTAATGGGACTGGGGGGGGGGGGGGGGGGGGCATATAAGGCAACACTGAAAACATAACTTTTGTTGCTGAAATTGTTGATGTAACTTAATTGCTTTATGTGTAACCAAGGCACATGATTTTAAAACCACTTCTTCCATGAATACATGTTGGTAAACTGTTTAAAGAGATGTTAATCTCAGGATTATATGCCACTAGACCATAAAAGAGTAAAATTATGTAGTTTTATAAGCAAGAAAACAGTATGTGGTCTTAACTTGTTATACTGCCAAACAGAATGGCAAAAAGAGCTGTTTTTCATATTTAAAGAGGTGCAAAAGGAGCACTAAAACTGAAACAGACTGTAGCATAAATATATAAAACACAATTTGTTCCTTTTCAGGCAGTAATAACTTAAGAAAATATTGCTGTTTTATTCAAATTGTGTTCTGTTTATCAAGTGTAAATTGGACATGTTGGATGTATTGAATGTGACACAGTGGAGCAAGAGGCCTAAGTAGCTTATTTTAGATCCAGGCTCCATCAGCAAATACCCAATCAGCATTTTTGAAAGAAAAAAAAATGACAGAAAGATTAATTCTAATCAGTCTTACACCACATTGTGAGAGGCTTAGCTGTACTTTCCAAAAATTGACCATTATATCCAAGCGCACAGGCTGCTTTGGTAAGGAAGCTGTGCATTTTTTGGTGTAAAAATTAGTTAACGCCCAGCCTTCTGTAAAGCCACAGAAGAGAAAATCCTGGCTTGAGCAACAAGATTAGATTCTCAGCACATAACACCTATTGTGTTCGCTTCAAATCCCACAGATCAGCCATCTCATTGGCAGCCTTGCCGGTTGTTCTCCCCATACGACTACGGGAATGTGATGTGTTAACAAGAATATAAATAATCTGTGGCTGAAAAAAAAAGTAAATAGAAACTATGGGGATATGAATTAAATTTAAGAAAATCGGATTGCTGTTATGAATATATTCCCTCTGTGAACGTAAATTCTATAGCTATCAAAAAATCAATATATTTGATCAATAGTAATATTACTGTATGGCTGTTTAAAACATAACATTTCTTGGACTTATTTTGCCTTAATTTTAAATTATTCTTATTCACTGACTTTCATTAAAGGGGACCTATAATGCCCCTTTTACAAGATGTAATATAAGTCTCTGGTGTCCCCAGAATGTGTCTGTGAAGTTTCATCTCAAAATACTCCACAGATCATTTATTATAGCTTGTCAAATTTGCCCCTATTTGGGTGTGAGCAAAAACATGCTGTTTTTGTGTGTCCCTTTAAATGCAAATGTGCTGCTGCTCCCTGCCCCCTTTCCAGAAGAGGGCAGAGCTTTAACAGCTCGTGCTTCAGTTGCTCAACATCAACAAGGACAAGTTGGACACTGATGGAGAGACTCAGGTAGAAGTTACAAATTTTAGAATACATCTGGAAGTTATTGAATGGTTTGTGGATACATTTATGTAGTTGCTGTGAAGTTCATTCAACTCCTTGACTAGTATGTGCCGTCATGTTAATCTTTTGTGCAAATCCAGTGTTGAATTGACCCTCGTTTGTGAAGCAGTCCGGCATAAAATGACGGCATGGCAACAACACTCTACTACAACAATTCTTCCTCTTCTCTAAAGCAGCCCAACTAGGCCTCGCCTCCTTTGTTGCGTGTTCCCGGGGGCAGGGTTTATGTAAATTTTAGGGTTAGTGAAGTCACTAACCCAGGAAGAAGCTTGTTGTAGTCTCTACCAGCCGTTTGTTGTAGTCCTTAAACAGAGAAAAAATAGCTCCCCCCCTCCCCCCCCAAAAAAAGTTAAATGCTTTCAACACCTCCCAAGATTCACTCCCTGCCATGTGACAAATGATGTTCTAAATATGCAAAGTTTCCATGTTGTTTCCCAATTAACATGAGGTTATAAATGCTGAATGCATAACAACGATAAAATAAGCAGCAACATTGTATAGAATTGCTTCAGATTGAGTATAGCAGTTAACACCACAGGATATGTCAACCTTCAAAAATTATTTAATGTCAGCTGTATCTGTAAGCAGTGTTTATATTTACATTCATGCATTTGGCAGATGCTTTCCTACCACAGCAATTTACAAAGACCACAGGAGTGACTCATTGCATTATTTTAATGATGTGGGGAAAAAAGGTTTGTTCCATTATTATGTCAGGGAGAATGCAAAACCTTAGATTAACTTCTACACCCACACATAAAAACCTTGCATTGGCTTTTTTTATTGTTGCTCTTTCAAATTACAGGGTCTTAAAAATTCTCTCAAAGGAACACAAAAGACTTAGTAAATTTTTGTTTCAACTTTATGTTGATATGTCATGCACTTATGTTCTAAACTCCTTGCAAAGTGCACAAGCCTACGCAGTCTGTCCTTTGAGCCTTTTGGAAGTAATTGCACTTTTTTAATGTTAGCTACCCATTCTTGTGGTCGACTGAAGGGTGTAAGGTGGTTATGTACACCTCCCTCCACCCATCACAGAAACCATAAACTGTCATTGTGGTAGTGCAGTGGATTTAGTGGATAAAGCTGAACAAAATGTTTAGAGGCTGCATTAAAAGCTGTGACCCATATGTGTAACAGCATGAGATTCACATGTCAACTGGTGAAGGAGAGTGGTATGCGTGACCTCCTGCAGGAGAAACTGGGCTAGCTTAATTACATTTCAGCAGTGCTGCTTTTCAGAGGCATAGACCATGGTTCTGATCATCTCCTTCTGATTATTAGACCTTTGTGGAGACTCTGTGTGCTGTCAGGCTGTAATTATAAGAAGCTCAGATAGCTTTTTACATGTCAATGCCTTACACAGAGCAGAGATCTGGAGAATATGCTCGCATAGGGAGAAGAAAAAAACCTTGTGCGTGAACCAGTGGCTGTCAAGCTCTTAAAATAACAAAAACTAATGTATCATAGAAGTAGTTCATATGCTATATTCCAAGTCTTCTGAAGTCATGCGATAGCTATGAGAATAAAATATGCATACATGAAAAAGATGTGAGGAATACAGCGCATGAGTAGTATGGACCACATTTGCAGGGTTTTGTTTTTAATTGTTGATGCTTGACAGGTCCCTATTCACTTATTGTATAGGGACATTTTCATAGTTCCTACTATTGGAACTACACTATAAAAAAGAATTGTTGATTTAACTTAAAAAAGTAAGTAAATCAACAGAAGCTCAAAATATTGTTATTTGAACCACATTATCTAAGTTGATTTGACAAAAGAAAAAATGTTGGAAAAAACAAATCATGAAAATAATTTTTTTACTTTTTGGTGTGTTCGCACCGCAGGAACTGGAAGTATTCTCGTTAAAGGAATACCTTTTGGGGGACTAAATGAGCTCCTACTTCAATGCATACCATACGAAACACCAGCACCCACCATTTTTAAAAAGCTGTGTAAACATACAGTTTACATATACTTACTACACGAACATGGAAAACAGCGATAGATAGTGTTTACCTGTCACCTTTGTTTGCGGTGTTTGCAGTGTTTCTCAGCCTCGATGAAATTTATAGAGCGCAACAATGCCCACCCCCCTTTTCAGCAGTGCTTGTTCGGTAAGTCTTTTTAAAATTCATTTTCCCCATATGGATTTTAAAATAGTCTTTGTTAAAGAGTTATAAGCCGTGAACCAAGCCAGTCAGCTACAAGGTGAATCACAACAAACTTTGATTTGACGCAAAAAAGTTTTAGAAAATCGGACAAAAAGACAAAGGTACAAGACGGTGTACTTAACGGTTTTGTGAAGAAAAGAACTACAATCCCATTAAGCTTTGCGAACAGCATACTCAAAATAAAAACGATGGAGGAATAGAAAACTATGCATTTTCAAATTATGTATAAAAATATATTTTAAGTTTATTGCAAAATATGCATATATATACAAACATTTCAGATCGACTCGATTACGTAATTTGCTGTGCTTCATGGGAGTGAGTGGCGCTAACAAGGTATTTTTGGAGTATGTTGCTTTTTTTGACTCTCTGATTGGTGCAATTTTTTGTACAGCATCATGGGTAATGTAGTTTTTCACCAGGAATTCCACCATTAAACACGATTCTTTTAAAAATAAGCTAAAATAATGCAGGCTGACAGCTTCAGTAGAAGCAAATACCATGGATTACCAACCTCATGGCTCACAGTAGGTCTGTCTTTAAAGATTTATAAGTTATCGTTTAAAATCAATTTTCTTATGGTAAAAATGAATGGAGTTTTTACTTCCAGAACCAACTGTAGCACTCTTGAATGCTGCAAGTTGTCATAGGAGATTTTCTCTCTTAGCCTCTTTCAATCGCATAACTTATACATCTACATTCCATCTCTGATATCACGAAACCCACGATAAAAACACAGATCCAATCACAGTGTCCTCTATCCTCCAGTAGTTGACATTGTTGAATGCTGCACTTAAGTGATGTCACTGTCTGTCGGCTTAAGTTACTTCAGAGTTACTACTGGTGGTGTGAATGCAACCAGGAAAATGGCCCATAGGGGAACATTTAGTTCTCGGAGGACCACCCTGGTGGCTAGTTCCTATAACTGAGTTCCTGGTGCGAAAGCCCTGTATGGCAAAGGACAGTTTAGACTTTCTGTCACACACACAGTTCATGGCTTTGAACATCTTGAAAATAAATAATGACAGAATCTTTTTATTTGAGTGAACTATGGAAAGTTGGTCAAAAGTGGGTTGGCATCATTGCGATTAAAGATAAAAGGAGTTGTTCAGAGGATGGGAGAGTGAGAACTTCTTAATGTGAATTTTCAGTCAGAAGTAGCTATAAAAACAGCAACAAAAAAGGCTTATCACAAGCAAAGATACTGCCATGAAATAATTAAATCTTTCTCAGTGTATTGAAGAAATATCCCAAATCAACCAAGCTTATGGAACATGAGACTTTCTGTGGTTAGTTATTTGTTAATTATATATATCTATAAATTATTATCTGTTGCAGTGCTTGTGCCAATTCTTGCTCATCTAGATTACCCTCTCATATCCCACAATATCTTTCAACTGGACCACAGCACGAAGCAGGTGTCCATTGATATCCAACAGTGTCCAAAGCTCTGTATCCCACAATTCCCTTTACCTGTGTCGACTGAACAGGAGGCTTCAAACAGCTGCTGCAGAGCTTTGAGTGGATCACTCTCATCTCCGTTGGCATCAAACTGAGAGGTGCTTCATGCTCCCCATCTCCTAAGAGAGATGTGCTCTCAAGGCAAAAATTGTTATGCACTTTAAATGCAGGTTTTGCTCTGGAAATATAGTATGACCAAAAACTGTTCACATCTAACAGTTTATCATTTGAATATGACTTTATTTGACTTCAAGTATAGTTCTCCTCATGTTCACATAGGTGTTCAGGCAGAGTAACATCACATCATCACATTAACAATGAACATGACTAGCATTTTGTGTCCAATACATTTAGTCCTAATTTTGAACAGTATTTGTATTGTTCATTAATTTATTGGTGTTTATTCAACTATAGGCATTTTAGGTCCCGTGGACTAATTTGCCCTATCAATGTTCAACAGTGGACATACATTTATCTGAAATGATGTATTTTGTTTAATATCTTTCTGTGGTGAAAATATTGGTTGTGGAAATGACATTTTTAACATTTTTGGGAAAAAAAAAAAAAAAAAAAGGCTGCCTTGCTAAAGCTAATTTCATAGGTAACATTTTATGTATCCTAAATACAATATTTTAACGCTTTTTTACATAATAATTTGACAAAATTACAGCTTGATTGTGGATGGCGCACAATTAAAAATAAATCTATATCTAAAGGGCATTTGAAAAGTAGAAGAAATATGAAGGCCTGGTAAAAAGTTTCCAAAATACTTTTAATGTGATCTTTATATAACAAAAAGAAAAAGGTTGAAATCTGTGAAATCTCATCTTTGATCACCAAAATGACATAGGCTATTTAAATGTTTTTTCTCTTGAAAAAATTCTTCATGCCTTAAATAACATGAATGTAACTCTACACCTTTGCTTCATTTAGTATACATGGATCTATGAATATGCTAATTAGCCCTGCCTCCACTCACTCGCACGAGCTCAGAGATCCACTTGGTCAACTTACTAAGGTAAACACTGCACAATGGTATCGCTTTTTACAACATCGGAAACATGACTGTAATTAATATGATTACCCTTTTCGCTTGACTATGTTATCAAACAGCTAATAATGTGTTGCTAATGTTACACAACTCCCTTGCTTCAGAGCGGTCATAGTTAATGACATGCTAAAGCCTGCTGGCAAGTTGACATGATTGGTTACAGGGTAGTTTGTCTTAAAAACACCACATAGACATGTACAACATTAAAAACTTGATTTTCACCACAAGGGGACTTTAATGTTAATAGAAATCAACCAGTTTCTGAAGTAAAGTAACCCCCTTATATATTTGTATGTGTCGCTTAAGAGCCCAAATACTCTTTGAGACCATTACATGTCTACACTGATACTAAAAAAAATCTTGAACAGATGCCTTCCGTATCACTCCTGACAGTAATATCAAACAGTCTGTTCTTTCAACAAAAAAATGATTACCAACATTAAAAAATGATACCCCCCCCTGGTATCATTCTGTTTCTTTGGACCAGAGTGTTTTGCTAGTTAATATTAGACTTGATATTAGATATGAAGCTTTATGGTTTCCCCCATTCTCTTGACATGATTGGGCACAAGGAGGAGCTTGGGATGTGAAATTAACGTTCCGCTCTGATAGTTCTGACCCTGAGCTTGCTGTATTCAGTGCTCCAAATATTGATGTACTTAAAATGCATCTGAGGCAATCACCACTGGGCACCAGTGAGGCACTGTGAATGAATCATTCAGGCGGCCCATGGGAAAGTGAACAGGTGCAGTGATCGGATCATTCAGGCCTTACCTGCAGAACCAGCAACGAATAAAATCTGTAAATTGACAGAGACTTTGCATTTGGTATAACTGAGGAATGTATGATTCAGCATTTGGTGTTCGTCACAGTGGCTTCTGCCCTGCAGGTAGTCTGCAGTACCAGCTCTTGAATACTGAGTACTCAGAAGTAACATGACAGCTATCAAAACAGACAGGATAAACACAAAGTAGCTTGCACATTGCTTGGTATTAGACTCGATATTAAGTGCCTTGTTTGCTAAGGGAAATAAAACAGTCCCAGAATGTATTTAGACACTGATTTCATTACATTTGATAAACTAAGTGGCATCTGTAAATGAATAATGCAAGTTAGACCATTTATCAGAATCAAACATATTCTAATTACTTTTAACCATCTAATCCCAGGGTCATTTTAGTGGATGAAGTCAGTTTCCCTAAGGTGTCCTAGAAAGTAAACACAGGTGTAGTTCATTAGATTAACTATGGACAGAACCCACTTTTTTTAAATTAGAAAGTGGCCAAACAGATTATTTTAAAATACTGTATATTGTGTTCTGTTTTTTTTACTGTTTGTATAACTGCTTTTTGTGCGTTCAGTAACTCTTTCTGCGGGTTACATAAATAAACCAGTAAACAAGTGATTGTCTGTATGAACGAGTAATTTAATCCATTGATTTTATTCAATCGGACATGTCACATCACACTAAAAACATAATAGAACACATCATAATCACTGATACTGTCTGTGGTGGATGTAGACCTTCAGTATGTTCCAAATTACCAGTGTTCCAAATCAAGAGCAAAGAGAACCTATTATAATCAGTGATGCTGTCTACATGTCGCACCATCGAAAGTAAACATTTCATTCATTCTATCTTTTTTTGACGTAGGTTATGCGTTAGCACTGCTTCCTACAACTGGACAAATAGATTTGGAACATTTAAAATTATGTGTTCAGTGTAGACAAGGTGTTTAAGGATTAGTTCACTTTGAAATGAAAATTAGCCCAAGCTTTTGCTCACCGTCAAGCCATCCTAGGTGTATATGACTTTCTTCTTACTGATGAACATAATCGCAGAAATATAAATAAATATCCTGATGATCTGAGCTTTATAATGGCAGTGATAGGGATCAATGAGTATGAGCTGAAGAAAGTGCTTCCATCCACATAAATCCATCAATCATATGTATGTGCTCCACACGGCTCCAGTGGGGGAGTAATAAAGGCCTTCTGGGGACCCCCTCAATACAGTAAAACTGCACATTTTAGAGTGGCCTTTTATTGTGGCCAGCCTAAGGCACACCTGTGCAATAATCATGCTGTCTAATCAGCATCTTGATATGCCATACCTGTGAGGTGGATGGATTATCTCGGCAAAGGAGAAGTGCTCACTAACATAGATTTAGACAGATTTGTGAACAATATTTGAGAGAAATAGATCTTTGAGTTCAGCTCATGAAAAATGGGGGCAAAAACAAAAGTGTTGCGTTTATAATTTTGTTCAGTGTATATTCATCTCTGTAATATTGTTGAATTGTAGGTGTCCCCACAACACAACGTAATTCAACATTACAGCGTTTTTGCGTTTCGGTGCAAGTCATTTATGATGTAGGATAAAAGAGCCACAGCAACTTTCATTTTTATTTCAGATATTTTGCGCCAAGAGGAAGTGACGATTTAGTTTTCTTGAACACGTGACAGAGATGGTGCTTCATTTGCAAATGTTTTATGCGATATTCCAGTTTTGCTAAATTTGCAACTTTGGATAGAGACATACTGACAGCTAAATTAGAATCCACCTAACTTTAAAAGCAGCAAACAATATAAGTAACTGTCAATATTGTGCTTAAATATAGTTACTCAATAGTAACGTCTTGTTTATTGAACTGTTGCCTCTAAAAGCAACATCACACTGTGCTGTATGTTTGAATGATCAGCAGGATTGTGATTACCGATCCACAGCTGGGCTGATATTCAGACAAGCAGCATTCTTGTCATCTTGCTTAGCTTAATTGAACAACTAAATTTGAAATTATATTGGGGCACAATGGAAAAAGTTCACTCAATGGCTGATGTAGCCTACCATTTATCTCAAGCCTTTATTTTAACAGTGCAGACGTTGTTCTTCCATTCCTTCTGTTACTGAGGCAAGTGTGAAACAAGTGACTAAGAAACAAGCTGTGGAGGGAGAATATGCTCTAATTTATTGGAACCATGTAATTAAATGCAAAGCAGATTACCCAGTGAATTCATACATCAGTGAAGGCTTGATTAGAGCCTGAAGTATGTGACTATTGGCTTTTCTCCATTGCCAAAATAAAGCTTTTTCACTTACATTCTCAGATGTTTGGTGTCAGACAGGTTTTTGTATCTTGGCAACCATTTAATCTCCCCTTAAACATGGTGGTGTCTAAATGGGCCTCATTTCCCAGCAAACTACTCAAAGGTATTGGCAGGTCAAATGTTGTTATGGTTGTTAAGCATCAGTAATGTCAGGAGTGTGTGCGTGTGTGTGTAAACATCCAAAAACAATTAAAACAATTTTTCAACTTCAAGTTAAAGGGATAGTTCTCCAAACATGAAAATTCTGTCATCATCTTCACTAATTTGCCAAGTTTGAATATATATTGATTTACAAGATACTACAGTGGCCATACTTTTTAAGATTTTCAATGAAAAATGGCTTATATTTAAATTTTATGTTTTTAATATGAAACTTGCAGGATGTTTTAATAGTACAAGGACCTCTTTGTATGTGAATGGATAAAGAAAAATTTGATTTCTCATGTCATGTCCCCTTTAACATCATCTATTTGTAACAGAAAAAGTGGTTACATACAGTGGGTACGGAAAGTTTTTCCCCTTAAATTTTTCACTCTTTGTTATATTGCAGCCATTTGCTAAAATCATTTAAGTTCATTTTTTTTTCCTCATTAATGTACACACAGCACCCCATATTGACAGAAAAACACAGAATTGTTGACATTTTTGCAGATTTATTAAAAAAGAAAAACTGAAATATCACATGGTCCTAAGTATTCAGACCCTTTGCTGTGACACTCATATATTTAACTCAGGTGCTGTCCATTTCTTCTGATCATCCTTGAGATGGTTCTATACCTTCATTTGAGTCCAGCTGTGTTTGATTATACTGATTGGACTTGATTAGGAAAGCCACACACCTGTCTATATAAGACCTTACAGCTCACAGTGCATGTCAGAGCAAATGAGAATCATGAGGTCAAAGGAACTGCCTGAAGAGATCAGAGACAGAATTGTGGCAAGGCACAGATCTGGCCAAGGTTACAAAACAATTTCTGCTGCACTTAAGGTTCCTAAAAGCACAGTGGCCTCCATAATCCTTAAATGAAAGATGTTTGGGACGACCAGAACCCTTCCTAGAGCTGGCCGTCCGGCCAAACTGAGCCATCGGGGGAGAAGAGCCTTGGTAAGAGAGGTGAAGAAGAACCCAAAGATCACTGTGGCTGAGCTCCAGAGATGCAGTCGGGAGATGGGAGAAAGTTGTAGAAAGTCAACCATCATTACAGCCCTCCACCAGTCGGGGCTTTATGATAGAATGGCCCGACAGTGCAAGATACATGAAAGCCCGCATGGAGTTTGCTAAAAAACACCTGAAGGACTCCAAGATGCTGAGAAATAAGATTCTCTGGTCTGATGAGACCAAGATAGAACTTTTTGGCCTTAATTCTAAGCGGTATGTGTGGAGAAAACCAGGCACTGCTCATCACCTGTCCAATACAGTCCCAACAGTGAAGCATGGTGGTGGCAGCATCATGCTGTGGGGGTGTTTTTCAGCTGCAGGGACAGGACGATTGGTTGCAATCGAGGGAAAGATGAATGCGGCCAAGTACAGGGATATCCTGGACGAAAACCTTCTCCAGAGTGCTCAGGACCTCAGACTGGGCCGAAGGTTTACCTTCCAACAAGACAATGACCCTAAGCACACAGCTAAAATAACGAAGGAGTGGCTTCACAACAACTCCGTGACTGTTCTTGAATGGCCCAGCCAGAGCCCTGACTTAAACCCAATTGAGCATCTCTGGAGAGACCTAAAAATGGCTGTCCACCAACGTTTACCATCCAACCTGACAGAACTGGAGAGGATCTGCAAGGAGGAATGGCAGAGGATCCCCAAATCCAGGTGTGAAAAACTTGTTGCATCTTTCTCAAAAAGAATCATGTCTGTATTAGATCAAAAGGGTGCTTCTACTGAATACTGAGCAAAGGGTCTGAATACTTAGGACCATGTGATATTTCAGTTTTTCTATTTTAATAAATCTGTAAAAATGTCAACAATTCTGTGTTTTTCTGTCAATATGGGGTGCTGTGTGTACATTAATGAGGAAAAAAATTAACTTAAATGATTTTAGCAAATGGCTGCAATATAACAAAGAGTGAAAAATTTAAGGGGGTCTGAATACTTTCCGTACCCACTGTAACTTAGGGAAAGCTCTTCTCTGTTTCTTTCTTATTGTCTGTGAGTGCTATGATTGTTTTTCCTCCAGTCTATTGCTATGAATACAAGAAGATGCGTACAAGTGTTGTAGGATTAGGACGGACGCTGTTCCCATTTTCTGTTATGCATGAGTTTCTCTTGCATTTCTTGGTGTCTTTCGCACCCACTTAGTGGCATCCATCGCCCTTGTTTAAATGTACTCACGTTCACAGTCCTCCATGCACAGCAGGTTCTCTGAAGTTGAGCAGAACACATTCACTACCAATTACCTTCCTCGAGTCATTTACTTTTCTGTCATAAAACTTTTAACTCACCCACCATTGGGTCTTTTTAGCAGTAAAGGTGTACTATTATGAATGATGGAGGTTTGGAGGAGCTTTTATGAGTCAGACAGGAGAAGTAAGAGTGCTCTAATGAAAGATAAGGCCATTCTCCACAGCACTTATCTGCATGACGCAGACCTCAAGACGCCCTCTTCTCTTAAATGTATTACTGCATAACCAATTCCTGTCTCAACACATGGAAAGAAGTGTTGATTATTCCCAACACATTTAAGCGCTTTCACAAATACATTAGGCTGTTGTTCAAAAGCACTCAATTGATCAGAAAGTAATGTGTAATAGCTAGGGATGTGCAAAACTACATATTTTCACAATCGACACATCAGTGGGTTTCCTGAACGACTACAAATAGGTCTTAAGTAAGCTTTGTATAATCAAGGAATATTCCATTCATTTTGGCCATAGAGAAACTGATTTTGAAACAATTGTGATTAAACCTTTCAAACTGACCTGTGAGATCCGAGGTTAATAATTGATGAAATATGCTTCTGTTGGAGCCATCAGCGAGTGTCATTTCAATTTAATTTTTAAAAAATTGAATTTATTAGCCAAATTCCAGGTGATCAGCTAAGAGACAGATCCATACATATGTGTATATGTGTGTATATATATACGTGTGGTCCGATCCAACAGACAAACTACTGTAGCTCAAAATGCTCAAGTAGTTAATACTGGTTCTGATAGAAAGGTGTCGCAGTTTGTTGCGTGCGGTGCTGCATAGCTGCAGACCAGTCAGGGTGCCCATGCTGACCCCTGTCCACTGCCGAAAGTGCCAACAAGGGGCATGTGAGCATGCTGGACCACGGAGCAATGGAAGAAGGTGCCTGGTCTGATGAGTCATGTTTTCTTTTATATCACGTGGATTTATTTATATTGAAAAACAGTAATATTGTGAAACCATAGCTGAATTTTCAGCATCATTACTGCGTCTTCAGTGTCACATGATCCTTCAGACATCATTATAATGTGCTGATTTGGTATTCAAGAAACATTTATTAATATTATCAATGTTGAAAAGAAATATTTTGTAACATTATAAATGTTTTTACTGTCAGTTTTGAAAGTGACCACAAAAATGAGTACACCCCTAAATGAAAATGTCCAAATTGGGTCCAATTAGCCATTTTCTCTACCCGGTGTCATGTGACTACATGGTCTCCAGGTGTGAATGGGGAGCAGCTATGTTAAATTTGGTGTTATCGCTCTCAATCTCTCATACTGGTCACTGGAAGTTCAACATGGCACCTCATGGCAAAGAACTCTCTGAGGATCTGAAAAAAGAATTGTTGCTCTACATAAAGATGGCGTAGGCTATAAGAAGATTGCCAAGACCCTGAAACTGAGCTGCAGCACGGTGGCCAAGATCATACAGCGGTTTAACAGGACAGGTTTCACTCAGAACAGGCCTCGCCATGGTCGAGCAAAGAAGTTGAGTGCACGTGCTCAGCGTCATATCCAGAGGTTGTGTTTGGGAAATAGACGTATGAGTGCTGCTAGCATTGCTGCAGAGGCTGAAGGGGTCGGGGTCAGCCTGTCAGTGCTCAGACCATACGCCGCACACACTGCATCAAATTGATGCCAAATTGACAGCCATGTCAAGCATGGCTGTCGTCCCAGAAGGAAGCCTGTTCTAAAGATGACATCTGATGACTGTTCTAACATCCACCAACTCCATGATTTTGTCATGGAGGAGTGGAAGAGGACTCCAGTGGCAACCTGTGAAGCTCTGGTAAACTCTATGCCCAAGAGGGTTAAGGCAGTGCTGGAAAATAATGGTGGCCACACAAAATATTGACACTTTGGGCTCAATTTGGACATTTTCACTTAGGGGTGTATTCATTTTGTGGTCAGCGGTTTAGACATTAATGGCTGTGTGTTGAGTTATTTTGAGGGGACAGTAAATTTACAGTTATACAAGCTGTACACTCACTACTTTACATTGTAGCAAAGTGTCATTTCTTCAGTGTTGTCACATGAAAAGATATAATAAAATATTTACAAAAATGTGAGGGGTGTACTCACTTCTGTGAGATACTGTATAATTGTTGTTATATAAAAAGAAATTTACAAACAAATTACAAACAATACAACAAACACTATAGAGATACAAATTAAATAAACTTGTTTTTCAGATACAGTAGGTTTATTTACCATGAATACATTTATTTAACATATTTTGTTGTTTTATTAACATTAATGACAAATATAGGCTGCGGTCCCTTTAACACCCAATCCATGGATACTGACACATATCCTGTTTTCACCCAAATGTTTACGTCCACTGAAGCCATAACCGACTGTATTTATGTAAGATACTCCACACGATGGACATTTTGACAACTATGTGTGCATTTGACCATTCAGGCACAAGGAGAACTGATTGCGCGCTGTCTGAGAGAACTGGGATTGCACGCAAGACAGAGAGAGAGCACGTGTGAGAGAGAAAGCATTTCTAGTCTGTCATTTAGCGCAATTCCGCCTATCCCGTCCCAGTTCACAATGTGTGTGTTGTCATTATTAATTTTGAAGTATTTCCACACCTCTGAGGCTGACATTGTTTCTGCTGCTGCCGCCGGTGTCTCTGTGCACGGAAAATTCTGTCAGTTACGTCACGTGAGGTATCGGTCTTTAGTATTGGGGGTATTTTTACGAGTACGAGTACAAGTACATGAGCTTGGTATCGGGCTGATACCTCTCACATTATCCCAGTTCTAAACTGTTATCTGCATCATCATGAAATATGTAACGCATCAGATCACAATGCTGACAAAGACATCTAATATGATTGATATGCTAATGTCTTGTATTTTCAGACATGTCACGTTTATCTCATAAAAAAGAGAAAAATCAACATTATTCAAATTAGAATAAGGCGCTCCATCTATCAGCACCACATGCAGTGACTTTTTATTGTGTGCCCAGTGTTTCGCCCAGTGTTTCGCATCACAATGAGGCCTCTCGAATCCCTGGAACTTCCATTGCTTTGATTGAGCCAGCAGGTACTCAAACTAAAAGTGATCCAAATACATCCAGTCTGGATGATTGACAGGTGAGTTTGGCATTTTTTATGTCACCTTATTACGCTTCAGGCCCTTTGTTAATTATCACCAGCTTTAGAAGTAATTTAATCCTTTAAATTCAGTGTCATTACGCTGTTTAAACGGCATTTCTGAAGGACAAACTCTAAAAGCTTTCAAGAACATATCGGCACTCTGTCATATGTCTACCATGCAGGAAAAGGCCTGAATTAAATCTACCTTTATAAAAAATGGATTGATGTGTTTTTTCTAAGACAGGGAAAAACAATATTTTATGAGTCCAGCAGTGGTTTCCATGTTCTTCTATGATAGCTTTCATGTTGCCGATCAAATAGGTTTTTCTTCTGGAGAAATAAGATAAATAATCAAACAGGCCTTCCCCTTTCTAGGATGTTCAAAGCAAAATACAGACAGTGGGTAAAAGTTAATTTTACTACAAAATTGTTTCATGACATGTTTGTCTTTCATGTGGAACAATACGTAGTAATTAAATAGATCAAGTAAGCACTAAATTAACTAAATAAGTTTACCACTTTTTTATTTTAAAATAAAAGTTTATTATTATTAAAATTCAGTTTTTTATTAATAATAATAATATACTGGTATTATAAAATGCAAACAAAAAGTGACTAAATGTTTATTATATATTATAAGGTTTGTTTATTTACTTATTATTAACGACACAGATTTCACTTGGTAGTTATATGACATGATGGAGTCTTATGCAACACTTAACACAACTCTTTTGGGGTATTGAAATTAGTTTAGATAAAATATTTTTATTCACACAAAACTGGCACATTTTAATTAGCCAGTCAGTGTCTATTTGCTGCAATAACTAGTTAATATAGAAATGCTGTATGGGTTGATATAAGATATTGCAAGGCCACTAGCCTTTAGATCCAACAGAGGTTTCATCCAGACAGTCTTTTTTAAGGCAAAGCAAGGAAGAATTAAAGAGGTCTTGCCTTATCTTTCTGATGCGAGTCATTTTTCAAAAATACAGCAAAGCCTTTTAAATGAGGAAAAACTGTGCACCTTTAATTATACAATGTTACTGTACTTCGGCAGAAGTGTCATTGTTTTAAAGATAATACATCTTCTGTTTAGTGGTGTTTCATTCAAGAGCACATTTTTCTCATTCATTTCCAGTGACTTCCTTTACTGTTGTTCATTCAGTTTGTCATGTGATGATTCACGAATGTGTAAAAATGATTGTACACAAAGCAATGTCATAGGACATTACTTAATGTTACACATAAAAACTTGTCACTTGTTTCTTTCCTGAATGAATCAGTATTTTTAAATGAATGACTCACTTAGGAGCCGTTTACACAACACCGTTTTCAACTAAAAACGGAAAACTTTTTATGCGTTTTGGCCGTTCATTTACATGACAAAGGCGTTTTGGTGGCCTGAAAACGCAAACTTTTGAAAACGGGTTTCAAAGTGCAAGTTTTTGAAAACGGTCTCCGTGTAAACAACAAAAACGCGAACCTGTGAAAACGATGATGTCATGAACATGCGCATTACATGTTCAGTCTATAATGTTTCATTGCTATCTAATGGCCTGCCAGCAGAATACAGCGTTTTTAGTCATTTTCACGGATTCGTATGAATAGACCCTTTTCACATGACGTCACACAACTTCCATTTGGACTCGAAGCAGTGGATCCTCACTTCCGTCAGCATAGTGGAATACTAGCGCCGCTCGAATGAAGTGCACCCAATAGTTGTACATATGCCACAAATGTGGTTAGAGGATGACTGTAGTCGCCTAATTTCATATAAATTCAAGGTGAGGTGTTTGGCAGATCTCAAACGAACTTACCGATCGGCGAGATTTGCTCATCGGAGGAGTTGAATAGGGAGCACTGAAGACGTACACTTTCTGCTGCCCATAGTAACTTGCAAACTTTGCTGTCTTTATTGCAGATTAAGCTGTTTATATGTATTTGTGAAATAAACGCACATTTCCGACATTTATGTGCAGAAAAACATTTTTCATTTAGTGCTTAATGTACTACTTATTTCAGTGCCTGTATGTACAATAAAGATCAACATAAGCTTATTCTTTTTATATATCAAAAGGTATGTTTTTTCAGTTTTATTTAGGTAAATATGACATACATAATAATACAAATTGTGTTTAATATAATACTATTTCTACATGTAGACTGTTAATGTTGTAAAAACGTACTCCTGTATATGGCATTTTTACCATAGTAAAAAAAAACATCGTCATTATTCATCTCTTTATTGCAGAACAAGACTGTAGCATACAAAAAAATACAGAGGATTTACAATAGTACTCATTGTTATAGCAGCATTAAATGAATTCAATCAAATTATTTCTCCAGGGAATAACATTAAATGAACACCTACTTCCGTTTTGTATTTTCAATACACTTCTTACAAATTGTACAGTCTTAATATATTGCACCAGTTCAGTTTAAACTGGTATGATGTAAAATGATCTAAAATCTTAACACTATTAATTTTTCGGAGTATTATATGTGCTACTTTCAGGTGTCCATTACTCGTAAATAAATCTCACAATAACAATACTGTTATCATAGCCTACTAATTTCTAAAAATAAAGATTTGTTTTTAAAGACAATATTCTTATTATTCCAGATATTATAACAGATTTGTAATAATTGTGATAAAACTTAGACAGCAATTCACCGACACAACATTGCTAAAGTTTCTGCTCGCGGAAACCCTAAGCAAGGCGGTTACAGAAAGGAAATAATAAATACCTGAACCCGACTGTGTAAATTCTTGACATAAACAGTTCGCATTTAAAGTTATTAAAGCATTTTCCAGAGAAGTCGCTGGTGCGAAGATAATACGGAACTACAGATCCACTTCTTTGCGGATAGGCGGAAGTTAACTGACTCCATTGTGAAAAGGGCCTATTGGGATCATTTTGACAACGGTGTCGTCTGTACGCAGAAAATTCAATTGGAAAAACGTCTCCCTTTTAAGCATATCGTTGTCGTGTAAATGTACCCTCATAAAGAGAGGTTGCATCCGAAATCACATACTTCCCTATATAGTAGGCAAAAAACAGTATGTGACAAAAGAAGTATGTCCAAATTCCCAGTACTCAAGTAGGCAAAAAGTACCCGGATTACCTACTTTTTCCGGTGAGACTCTGAAGTGTGCATAATATGATAGGCATTTCACTATCAACATGAGGCCAAAGAAGAAGATTTGTGAATGGCAGTGAAGCATGTGACCCAGTGACCCTGGTAGGTCAGATTATAATGACAACATGGTGAATGTAGTACATCCAAATTACATTCATCCTACAAACATTCACACTATATAGAACTAAAATTAAATTATTTATATACAAACACTTAAATTACACTCGATGTTTTTTATAATAAATAAAAGTTTAGAATTGTATAATCAAATTTCTACTCCAATTTGTTTTTTGAAGTATAAATATTTAAATGGTGGCTGTCATAGCCTAACTGATATATTCAAACATGCATTAAATATTGAAGAACATTAAAAATTATAATGAATATGTTACGGTGCATATATTTATCAGAATGCTGCTCTCTAGAGTTCATTTTTCTAGCTGACTAATGAGTTTATGGTCACTGAATATGGTTTTTCTGAGGTAAAAGTGGCGTTACGTTACTGTTTTATTGACATCTTTCTGAGGTTGAAACTGACTGAGCTATTACAGGAGACATGATACGGTTGTACTGTATCTTTTAACATACCTTCTGATGTTTATTCATGTTTATTTTGCGCTGTAACTGGTATTAAAGCAGAGGAGAGGAGGTTCACACGCGCTCCATGCTGCCGCTTCTCTTGAACTGAGGCGCTACAGCGGTCTGTCATGCCACATTAAAGAGCGCCAAAATGGTATTTATTTTTTGAATCTCATAATAAGATGGACGTCATTTGAAATATGAGACTTTGCTTCATATCAAAAGTAACAAAGCACAAAGATTGTTGCAATTTATTGGATGCAAGGCACTCTACATGTTCTGTTCATTCATCAACTGAAAACAGACTAATCGATTCTTGGGATTTAAGAATCGATATCGGTTTGTAAAAATGAGAATGATTAAAATCGAGAAATCAGTATTTTATTCCCAGCCCTACAAGAGAGTATGCGATTTCAGATGCAGCCAGAGTCAAAAAGTCACTCAAAGAATCTGAATGAATCTGGGGATCAGATTCAATTTGACTCACTGGGATGAATCAGAATCCCCACCATTACATATTTTTCTCCTTCAAACAGTGTATTGTCTCCTGTTGCAAAATTACACAATGTTCATCAATAGCCGCGTTTCAACCTCAGGAACTTTCCCCAGGAACTAGGTACTTTGGGGTGGTACTTGGTGTGTTTCGACCACAGGAACCAGGGTCTAAATGATGTTCAGGTACAAATGTCCCCCTCAGAAAGTCCCTGCTCTTGAGGTAGTACTTTTTCAAAGTTCCGGAACTTTCAGGGGTGGGACTTGGGCGCTGAACATGATGATTGGTTGAGTTCACACAGCATTTTGATTGGTTGACTTCACACAGCATTTTATTTCAACCACCATTTTTAAAAGCCTGTTATTTGCTATTCGAATCAACAATGGAGTTTAAAAAATACAACCGATGGACTGACGACAAGGTTTAGGCTTTATTACGTTTATATGCGGAGTAAGAAATCCAGCGGGAACTGGAAAGTTGCACACAGTCCTACGTCAGCGGACTTAATCCTCATGGTACTTTAGACCACGATGGAAACACAGACAGCAACAGGACTGGGGGGAAAAGTTCCTGGGACAAACTGTTCTGGGTATTTGGTGTAAAAGCGGCTAATGCTGCTGACTGTGTGAGTGGATGTGTTCCATTGAAATTTTGAGTTGAAGTTGGAGAAGACTGTCAAAACTTTAAACATTGTAGTCCATGACACAACAATCAGACTGTTCTATCAAACTCAGAACAAAGGAAGCTTTCAGAGAAATGACCAAGAGACAGGTTACAACACCAGAAGAGCTGCAGGTCTTTTTGGCAGAAATAGGGAAACAGCCCAGATGTCCACACTCACTACAGCACTTCACAGATCACGGCTCTTTGAGAGTGGCTAGAAGGAAGACACTTTTGAAACCAGTTATATATCATGCCTGGAGTTTGAGAATGTCTCAAAACTTTTGAAGCCAAATTTGTGGACTGATGAGACTAAAATTGAGCTCTTTGGCCTGAGAGTGAATATCTGGCACAAACCAAATCCTCCTCAAAGTATGACACTGTGGAGATGATTTTCACCAGTATAGGAGAACCTGTTTCAGTTAGTCAGAGATCTGCGTCTAGGGTGAAGATTGATTTTCCATCAGTACAATGACACAAAGCACACAATAAAAAGGATAAAAGGATGGTTTTGGGAAAAAAGGTCTGCGTCCTGGAATTGCTGCGGTTAGAGCCAGGCTTGAATCCAATCGAAAATATTTGGTATGACTCGACAATTGCTGTCCACCGACGCTTTCGCCTAATCTAGCAGAACAAATTTGCATTGAAGAACGGGTAAAAAATTCCAAATGTAAATGTGTGACTCTCAAACAGATAGACCCAAGAAGATGCACGGCTGTTTGAGACTATGTACAAAGAATTAACTGAGTGGAAAGGTACTTTTGTAAGAGAGTAATTTTTTCATTTCAGAGAAATTTGGTCCATAAATGTGTTGTTGAGGGAGGAAATTTACAGATTGGACACACAAAGGGGGAGAATATTCTGTCAAGACATTGTAATGAATTTTGTATATTTTTTAAACATTTGTTTTATAATCTTGCAAACCCCCCACCCACACCCACACACATGCATTTCAACACACTGCAGCTGTTTCATGTTTGCTTCTTTGCAACAGGAAGATTCATAAGTACAAGAAGTGAGAAAGAAAACTGACTGTAAGTAACTTCCTTCCTGCTTGTTATTGCTGTTTAACTGAATTCACTGTAGTCTGTCATGCCTGTGAAGGAGAAGCTAGTGTTACTCCATGTGTTAAAAAAAAAAGATGGTTAAGGCTTAATCTCTAATACTAAAATATTAGCATAATTTAAACATGATTTAAAAAAACATTTTGTTAAGCCCTCGGGATATCAAAGGTATACCATTAAAGGACACACTTTTAACTTGCATGGTAATTTGCAAGAAAACTGTGACTACATTTATAATATTAATTAAATATTATTATGAAAGTCTTTTAAATGCTTCAGACATTACACCATGAAGTAGATTTACATAATGACTCAGGTGTGACGAGTCTACGATAATGAGATAATGAGATCATGAGAAGCAAGGAAAAGGTTTTGCTGTGGTTAAATAAGCACGTTTGACAAAGTTGATAAGCTATTTAAGCATTGACAAATGAGCTTCACAAGTTCCCCTCAACCCCGTCATGTGATGTAAAGGTCTGCCAGAAACCATGCAGCTATGAAAAGGACAATGGATTTAATGAGTGTCACTGGTCTACTCTTTTTAAATATTTACATCAAATTATATTTATATTTCTTTGATTTGATGAATGTCGCTTGAATAGTCTTTAAATTATTTAGATTTCTTTGTTTTTATTTATTTATTTATTTTATTGAACTTAGATAATCTGCAATACTGCAACAATATGTACACTGGGATTTGACTACTACTACTAATTTTACTAATAAAATTAGACTACTAATTTTAAATATTTCGATTTTTTTAATATTTATTTTATTTTGTTTTATTTATTAGTGAATCTGCTCAGCTAACATAAGAACTGTGATCAGATAAATGTCACTTTGCTCTTTTGAAATTATTTTGAAATTAATTTTCTTTCTTTTTTTTATTTAACATAATTGTTTTTTAAATATTTCTAATTTTATTTTTGTAAATTTATTTTTTTGTTCGTTTGTGAATCCATGCAGCTACAAT
This sequence comes from Elopichthys bambusa, assembly GCA_037101425.1. Lineage (NCBI taxonomy): Eukaryota > Metazoa > Chordata > Actinopteri > Cypriniformes > Xenocyprididae > Elopichthys > Elopichthys bambusa. Next base: position 8,584,364 of record CM074448.1, read on the forward strand.
AAGAACACTGATTTGATGAATGTTGTTTGACTACTGTTTAATTAGATTTTTCTTCATTTTTTTTAATTAACTTCGAGAATCTATTATCTATCTATTACAATAAGAACACTGTGATTTGATGAATGTCACTTGTGAAATTATTCAAATGTTTTCATTTCTTTATTTTTTAAATAAGAGAATCTATGTAGCTTAAAAGGACCCGAATGTCACTAGACTAATCTTTTTATATTATTTCATTTATTTATTTAATTATTAGTGAATCTATGCATCTATAATAAGGACACTGGGATTTGATGAATGTAGCTTACTCTTTCTTTTTTTTTTAATTATTTAGATTTTTCAATATTTTACTTTTTAAATAGTTTTTTTTATTAGAGAATATATGCAGCACTGCAGGACACTGGGATTTGATGGATATCACTGGCATACTTTTTAAATTATTTTAATTTTTAATTATTTTCATTTTATTTTTTCATTATTTTTTTTTTTTATAACACATGGTACTGAAATTTGATGAATGTGACTGGTTACTACTTAAAATTGCTTTCATTTTTAATTCTTTTAAAAATCTCAGTGAAGCTTGAAAGGCCTAGAGCAGGAGTCTCCAAAACTTGGTCCTGGAGGGCCACTGTCCTGCAGAGTTTAGCTCCAACCTGACCCTTCGCCGGGAGTTTGATTGACAGGTGATCTAACCAATCATAACACCGAATCCCCTGTTATGTCCGACAAAGCAGTCAGGGGAGTCAGTAGGCCAGTGCTGCCAATTTAGCGTTTTTGTCGCTAGATTTAGCGACTTCCCACCCCTTTTGAGACTTTATTTGAAAGCCTAGCGACAAATCTAGCAACTTCTCAGACAAACCTTATCTAGATTCCGTGACTCGCCCACTGATCTATATCTATATTAATATAGATCAGTGGACTCGCCAGTAGCCTTCTAGCAACATTTAGCGACCAGTTTTAGCTATACTTTCAACTGAAAGCAACTGCAACACTGGAGTAGGCTAGATTAACATCGGTGGACTTGAACTTGAAAAATGGTGTATACTGACATCTTTCCCCGGTTGAAACAACATTCCTTCTGATGTTCATTAATGTTTATTTGATGCTTTAAATTAACTAGTAGGAAGAGATGATTGGTTCATGAGCTGCTTGAACTGAGATCTGTCACGACACATTAAAGAGCCACAAAACGGTATTTATTATTTAAATTTCTTTAAAAATTACAAAATTTAACCTGCTCTGTCTTTGTTGACACATTGTTAGTGTCCTACAGTATCCATGGCCTAATATTATACTTGCATAGTCCAAACCAAAAGAGCTGTTCAATCATGAGGTAAATGCGTTGGCCAACCCAGGAGGTTGCCATGGGTTCCCTCAGGAATTTCTAATACTAATTCTATTCTGGGATTTAGCACGACAAACCAAAAACAGCTTTATGGTTGAAACCTTAACTACAGACAGAAGAGCTGAAGGGACTAGGCAGAAACCTGTACTCACAAGACAAAGAGCAGTGTCACTGAGTCAGATCACATTCAAAACATCACAGACTAAGTGCTCATTAGGGGGCCGATGTCTCAAGCTGGCAATAGTGTTGGCTTTCCAATGATTCACAAAGACTGTCTTGTTGCCTTTGTGGGCAGCCATTACTCACTCACAGTATGGCAGTTGTAATTACTTCCCTGTTTCCCAGCATCTCGTGTTTACTCAGAGTGGACCTGTGGCAGTGCGATTGGGCGCAAATCATAAAACAACCTTTCCTCTTCTAACAAAACACGTCATCTGTGTCGTATCTCAAAGGCACAGCAATTGTTTAGAGAGATAGGTAACACTGAGTTTTTTGACCCTTCAGATTGCCCATGCATTTCAAGTTTGACCACCTGATGTTTTCCCATGAGGTCAAAGTCCAGTTTGGACAAAGCAATTCAACATCGCACAATCTCACAACTGAACGGCTTACTGCTATGAACTACTGCCTGTGGCGTTTTATTACTGAGTGTTGAAGCAGAGATGTTGCATTTTATGTCTTGTTCTTTGCTATATTTTTTTAGCCCAGTCTTAGCAAACTGTTGCTTTCAGCTTCTTTACTACAGCCTCACATCATCAATTCAATTCACACAGTCAGAAAAAACTGTATTAAACTTCACAAGTGGGAGGACAATTAGAAGGTATGCCAACTTTGGCAGCATTACAAATAAAAGTCATGGAGAGTTTGCAGGGTATTGAAGAGGCTCAGGATTAAAGCATTTGCTGAATATTAAAACACTACATCAAATGATTTCTATCAGATTTTTTAAAAACAAGCTCTTGTTTACACCTGCAGCCTTCCAACTCCACCATATTACCGGTAAGTGGCCTCTGGCAATAAAAAAAAAGTCCAAAAATATAAACAGATGGAAAAAAATGTGACCTGTATAATAATGTCAAAGGGAAAATAAATGTTCATTTACTTAAGAAATGCACCATACTGACCTCACTAAAGAGCTAGTGAGGTCATGTGTAATGAGAAAAACAGGAATAACTGAGAGAGAGGGTAAATAGGTGGATTTAGTCACTGTTTACTTGCGGCAATTTCATCTGTGCCAAAACTTTTAGAAAGCAAGGTCCACATATGATGATTTATGGCTATTTTGCAACTCACAGAGAGCCTGATTATACATTATAAAGAACAGCTTACATCTTGAGAGCCACTTGACTTGAAATATGACTTGAAATATTTAATAACTGATTGTGAAATTATTCTAACATAATTTGTCATCATAATATGTAATGTCATGAATCTTACGAAGCCCCAAAAATGTTTTGTCTTAAAGTAAATGAAGACTTTGGGAACATTACGATGTTTTGCATTGTAACATTATTTTTAAGACAATTCAGCAAGTTTAACTCCCCATTTCTCATTACCATAATTAAGCCTGATTTACCTTTAGGCTACTATTCCCATTATTTTCATTTAATTTAATTTTAATAAAATCAACATAAATGATCGTTTAATCACATTACGCTAATTAGTCTGTCAAAGAATGAATTTTTGCATTACACCAGAGAGAATTTGAGGAGAAAATGTGCTTAATTGGCACGAAAAGAATGCATCACAATAAGTCACAACGCAAAACATCTTATCCAATAAAGCTTGCAAACCTGTGCTATGTATTGTCAATTTAGGGACACTACAGATGATCCATTTAGCCATTCACAGTGCAGCACGGCCTAGTGCTTTACTGTTAAAGAAAAATAAAGTAAATTAAATATATTAATAAGATTTTTTATTAAAACGTCAAATTCTTTAAGTGACATCCTTCCGCTAGAAGATATAGTCCCTTACATGACAGAACATCAATGGGAGCGGCGCAGTGATATGATGAAGAGCTACTGTATCACTGGTGCGCTGTATTGACCAATCACAATCTGTGCTCTTAAAACAGTTCTTTAAGCAAAAAAAGAACTTCTCATACATTTCTTTGCTCTGGATGGGTTTCATGAGAATCAGGCATATGTTATTTTGGGATAAATTTCTCTCGGCTACCTGTTGCATGTCAATGAACGTTCGCTTCACTTCCGCTATTGCTTAAATGATGCGTCAACTCCTGTATAACAGCCGCTTTACCGATCTGATCATTTCTCCTCTTTTCCATGATCAAATCCTCCAAACTCTGAAACTCCAGCACATGAAACTGTTTGTCAGGCAAGAGGAGCTTTAATCTGTACGGCTGTTTTCCTATCCGTATCTCCACTCCCATCTTGAACTCCCGTTTACCGAATTTGCACCAAGCGGCGAAACACTCCGAATTTCTCCAACTTAATTCTCTGTCTTTCGCGCCCACTTGCTCCATAGCGTTCTGCACCACCATGTCAGGACTCAGGGGTTTGAATTTGTACAGCTCATTTACAATCCTGCCCCTCCTGCCCTGACTAGCATCAGTCAGAAAACTGTTCTTGACCTCCGCCCGGTGAAGGTGCACCACCTGGAAGTCCCCGACGTACACAGCCCAGTGCGGGTACTGGCCGGCGGACACGAACTCCAGAAGGTCTCCGGGCTTACATTTGTTCAATAAATTCTCCGGGCTAAACGTCTCCAGTTCCCTAGTGTTACTCTTCTCATAAATGCACTCGTCTCTGTGGTAAACTGCGCAGTCCAGCTCGTTGTAGTGCTTATCTTCCTCCTTCTGCTCCGTTCCATCGACATGCTGATGGTGATTATCATCCAGTTCGTCGTCGTCGGTCGCGAAAATGTACGAGACCCCGATCCGCGGACCGTCTTCCTCCGTGTCCAGTCCGTTAGGGTCGGTCGTGGGAACTTCGGCGTAACTTAGGTGTGACAGTTTGTCAACCTGGTTGCCCATATATGCCACTTCAGCAGCGGACAGATGGAGTGAAATGAGCTCCACCTGTTACGAGCAGAGAGAGATGGACATCTGGAAGTAGATTCGCTGCGAGGCTCCGTCTGCGCAGATAGTTGCTCACCAAAGCTGCATTTGCCAGATCCGCGCGCATCACAATTACAGACCGAAATAAAGTACTTTATATAAGAAGAGTTACGTGTTATTGTTTGGTAGCCTATAAGTAAGGTAGATAACATCCAGTGTGTACATCCGATGATTCGTGTTGTTGTTCCACGCAGTTAGTTAGTTAGTTAGCAGTCCTATCACACCTGATGTTTCCAAGCAGAAAGTTATTCAAAGCTTAAATGACAAATGAATAAAATGTATCGGTATCCGAATAGGGAAAGACAAACACGTTATTCGCGTCCTTACAGTAACGTAAAGAGGTTTGTTATCTCTCGTGCAGCGAATATCAAAATGTTTCCGATGTTTTGAACTGCACCTGCTGCGTGTTGCTCGGGTCCATCAGATATGCGAACAGGCAGAGCTGAAGAAAAAAACAGCCACAGTCACACTTACACGCGCTCCCTCATTTAAAGAGACATTACTGGAAAATCATAACACAATTAAAAGCAGTTTAGACAGACACCATAAAGAACCATCATTAATATGATAAAATAGCTTTATCACCCGCATTCGTGCTCTTGTAGGTTACTGAATATCAGTAGGCTACTGCAACACTACTCCAATAAGATCAGAGGACCCACCGAAACTAACTGCTGTCTTAAACAGATACAAACATAGGCTATTAACTTATGTAACATGAAATAATGTAGGCTGCTTAATAATTACATATAAAGTAAATTTTGATCATAAACAGGCTAGACCCATTTTACTGATAAATCCTTGTCTGGTCAAGAGATATTTCAGCAATATTTTACTGTAATATGTACAGTATACCCACATTTTTACAGTAATCATGGTATTTTTGTTTTATAATAAGACTGATTCGCGAATAAATCACTTGATCTAATCATCAAGTGGGTTTGTAAAGTGGTCTGAAACTGTTTGTGATTCAGTTTGATTCATTCGAACGGATCACTCACTCACTGAATCATTTTTCAGCAGTTTCTCACAACAAAATAAATTGTAATGGGATACAAGATTGCTGGATGAGGTGAATGTTTAGGCTATCTATAATGTAATGTAGGAAACAAAACTCGCAAATGTCTACTATCGTTTGTCAGTGAATAGCACGACTGCTAAGGATGATAAATATAACATTAATAATTGCTCTAATTCTATGAGAATAGGAAAATCCACACCACAACTATAACAATAATGAATGATATCGTTGGAATCGCTTTCAGAACAACTTTTTGATGAAGCAGCTGATGAACAGTAAAAACATTGACAGCCAATCAGAATCGTGCTTTAAAGAGACTCTTGCATTAATGCTTAATGTTTCCTATAGTCAGAAATTGGACATGAAAGCCCTCTCAAGTCGTATTTACTACTGGGAATCTCAGAGATAATTCTGATACCCGAGTTTCTCAGTTGGGCTTGGGCATGCCATAAACATGGCAGAGAGGAGACTTCTGTGATTGGTATTCTTTATTATACACCTATCAGGCATAACATTATGACCACTGACAGGTGAAGTGAATAACACTTATTATCACGTATTAGTGGGTGGCATATATTAGGCAGCAAGTGAACATTTTGTCCTCAAAGTTGATGTGTTAGAAGCAGGAAAAATGGCCAAGCGTAAGGATTTGAGCGAGTTTGACAAGGGCCAAATTGTGATGGCTAGACGATTGGGTCAGAGCATCTCCAAAACTGCAGCTCTTGTGGGGTGTTCCCGGTCTGCAGCGGTCAGTATTATCAAGAGTAGTCCAAGGAAGGAACAGTGGTGAACCAGCAACAGGGTCATGGGTGCCAAGGCTAATTGATGCACGTGAGGAGCGAAGGCTGGCCTGCGTGGTCCGATCCAACAGACGAGCTACTGTAGTTTAAATTGCTCAAGAAGTTAATGCTGGTTCTGACAGAAAGGTGTCAGAATACACAGTTTGTTGCGTATGGGGCTGCATAACTGCAGAACAGTCAGGGTGCCCATGCTGACCCCTGTCCACCAACAGTGGGCACGTGATCATCACAACTGGACCACGGAGCAATGGAAGAAGGCGGCCTGGTCTGATGAATCACGTTTTCTTTTACATTACGTGGATGGCCGGGTTTGTGTGCGTCGCTTACCCGGGGAACACATGGCACCAGGATGTACTATGGGAAGAAGGCAAGCCGGCGAAAGCAGTGTGATGCTTTGGGCAATGTTCTGCTGGGAAACCTTGGCCATCCATGCTGGATGTTACTTTGACACGTTCCACCTACCTAAGCATTGCTGCAGACCATGTATACCCTTTCATGGAAACAGTATTCCCTGGTGGCTGTGGCCTCTTTCAACAGGATAATGCGCTCTGCCACAAAGCAAAAATGGTTCAGGAATGGTTTGAGGAGCACAACAACGAGTTTGAGGTGTTGACTTGGCCTCCAAATTCCCCAGATCTCAATCCAATTGAGCATCTGTGGGATGTGCTGAACAAACAAGTCTGATCCATGGAGGCCTCACCTCGCAACTTACAGGACTTATTTTATAGTGAACCTCACAAGTCTTTTCATCTGTTGATAGAAGTATTCAACCTCTTTCCAATAAGTGACAAATTACATCAAGATTTAGTTATTAATGTGGATAGTGCCAGTTTTGTTTTTCATGCACTTCTTAGAAACATGAAAGGCTAGACTGAAGTAGATGGTTATATTCCTATTGTATTTTGTATTTCTCTGTGTAAAACTTTCATAGGCTGCAAGCACATCTAAAATAAAAATGGATAGTGTAGCGGTAGCCACCCGCTGTGTCAAATTTCCTCCCATACACACATTCCTTGAAATATTGAAAGTTTCTGACTTCAGTTACTGACCTAGTTTTAAAGAGCAAGTCTCCAGATAAAACCAATTTCAATTATTAAGCTACAAGAAGATTAATTATAAAATTAATGACAAAGTAAAACCACTATGTACATTGGCCTTGCACATACTGGAGGATGGAAAATACAGAACAGCTCAACACAAATTGTTGACAGGCATCATCAGATGCTTTTTTTTCTTCTTCTTCTTCTTCTTGCTATGATGATATGCTCCATTTCAGGGCCTCACTGCCCCCTGGTGACACCCTGAATTTGTGTTGCTATAGTAATTACAGTCACCAGGGAGCCGGCCTCCCTGTAGCCGAGCCATCAACAACCTAAAGAAAACAGCTTTCTAAATGAAAAACCACATGCAGTGTTTTTGTAACATATTTATTAGTACTTTCATATACTTTTTACATATTCATTTGTTATGACATATATTTTGGAGAATGGGGTGGCGTGAGGGGGGAAATGTAACTTCTGCACCCATTGAATTACAAGAGCATGTTCACAGTCCCATCAAGTACACTACAACAAAGAGTTCCTAAAATGCAGGGTGCCTTTATAAAACTATCGGTTATTGTTTTCCCTAACACTGTGACAAGGTCAGGCCCGGGGCCGGCGTTGTTTCGGATCATATCGATGCAGGAAGGAATGGACAGGGGAAATAAAGAGATGAGAGAATGGCGCACAATACACACAACGACTCTATACACTCATCATGCAGCACCAAGATCTCTAATCAGTCTTCATCATCATACACCACTATAAGGTTTTATTGGAGAAACACTGGCAGCACCCTCAGTCATGGCATGAGGGAAAAGGTCAGGCCACTGAGAGGGATTTTAATGCTGGATAACTGCATATTCGCACAATAAACTCTAAACCTATACTGATATTCAACACACCTAGGTACTGATGGATATTTGATGACCTTGTTGTCATTAATTGCAGGTTTTTGTGCCCGAGCAAGACTAAATCGAATTGTTAGCCCAAGTGGGAAAGTGTTCAAACTGGCCTAGTAGAATAAATGCATTTGGTGATACAGCAGTCTACCGGGCACAAAGCAAATAAGGCAGCAAGAAAGTAAAATAATGATAAAAATCAACATAAAACAAGTTGGTCTTTGGTCTCGGTGAAGCAGAAACGCTTCTCTGCTAAGCAGAATTGAGAGACAAGTTTTCCAGCTGGAATATGACTCAACAACCGAATAGACTGTAATCACGGTCTTGATTTACAAAAAACAAAACAAAAAAAAGAATAAACCTGAAAGTCATCCACAGGCTTTGTGCAAAAAGTAAACCTCAACTTCATGTTTTCAAACCCTCAAACCCAAGTAGTTTTGAGATTTTGTGCAGTGATATCATGCATCGGGTCACAAAACATGACAATACAAGTAGGGTGACTTTATCCAACCTCTGGATTGGTCTTATGTTTTCCAAGCAAAGTCTATATACACATTAAAAGGTCAATATAGGATCATTTGTAAATAGCTTTTCTATTTCGTAATTGTGTGATGCTGGGTAAATGAGGCATGTGATTGAAACCGTTGGGATTTTAGAGTTACTCTGGACGCTCGCATCCAGATGTGACGGGTGGCTGCAGCGCTTGATGGCTGTGTGTGATTGAGTGCCACAGGTAACATGGTAACTCATGACATAAGTGAGTGGAGTATGGTGTGGAACTGAACAGGGTTATTTTGAGGGTGGTATTTTATGCGGGCTGATCTCTCTGTGGGGCAGAGATGTGTAGGGAGGGCGGCGCTCGACCGCTCCATTCCTTCAGCTCGCCGTCCTTGAAGAGCAGGTTGATCGCAGGGAGGGGGACGCCAGACTCTGCCGGGGGCTGACTCAGGGGACCCGAGACCCCACTGTCAGGGTCCGCAGGCTGTTTTCCATCCTGTGAGGGACGGTGAAAAATAGTAAACTAACCACACATCTGACAAAGAACATCTGACAGTGAAAAAATACCTAGAGTCTCACACTTCTTGCCCATTTTTATAGAGATTGCACTCTCAAAGAGCAATTTCTAGCTGATGAAATATTTTACAGCAGAGCATACCCTGCTAAAAAAAAAATCCAGAATAAAGCTTCATGTTGGTCCAGACTAGTTTATGTCGGTTAGAGCTGGTATAGTTCTGGTCTAGTTGGTGGACCAGCATAGTAATCCTGTTCTTAAGCAAAACTGAGCTGGTGTAGTTGGTCTACCAGCACTCCAGCTTCCAATGCTGGATTTTTCAGCAGGGTAACTAGAATAATTTATATTCACTATAGAAATTTCCATGACAGTTCCAGTTGAAGACTGCAATTTTAACTTCCAAGTTTTCCATGATTGTGTATAGCCCCGTTCACACCAAGAACGATAATTATAAAGATAACGATAAAGAAATAGTCCTAAAATTTGTTCTAAATATAAAAGAATAGCATTGTCCACACCACAGCTATAACGATAATGATATAAAGAAACAATATCGTTGGGATCACTTTTAGAACTATTTTTTCCAGCTGTTGAACGATAACAAACTGACAGCCAATCAAAATCCATTCTAATTTAAAGGGTTAGTTCACCCCAAAATGAAAATTCTGTCATTTATTACTCACCCTCATGTTGTTCCACACTTGTAAGACCTTCATTCATCTTCGGAACACAAATTAAGATATTTTTGATAAAATCCGATGGCTCAGTGAGGCCTGCATTGACAGCAAGTTAATTTACACTTTTTCAAAATGCCCAGAAACTACTAAAGACATATTTAAAATAGTTCATGTGACTACAGTGGTTCAATCCTAATGTTATGAAGCGACGAGAATACTTTTTGTGCGCCAAAAACAAAATAACGACCTTATTCAACAATATCTAGTGATGGCCAATTTCAAAACACCGCTTCATGAAGTTTTGAAGCTTTACGAATCTTTTGTTTCGAATCAGTGGTTTGGAGCATGTATCAAACTGCCAAAGAAACGTGATTTCAGTAAACGAGGCTTCGATATGTCATAAGTGTTTCAAAATTTTAATAGTTCACGTGACTTTGGCAGTTTGATACACGCTCTGAACCACTGATTCGAGACAAAAGATTCGTAAAGCTTCAAAGTTAATCGCCGAGGTCCAGAAAAAGCCACCACTGTATGACAAAGTCAAACCCTCTTTTCAATGATACTTTAAAGAAAATAGATATATGGAAAACAATCGGTCATAAACGAGATAAACGGTGAGAAGTATTAACGATGAGATCATTATGCTAGGCTAGCAAACAGTGTAACATAAAAATTACCTCAGATATCCAGCGCTAGTTTTAACAACCTTGTCTTGCTTCCGAAACATACTTGGTAGAGGACATTTGCAAGGTAAAGCCGTGTAAATGCAACAAGAACAGCAAAAACATTTTGTACGCACTTTGAAACCACAGCGCGTGAGCTTAGAACAAACAGACTGTTATCATTTGTTGGTGTGGACACAAATATAGTTATCATTATAGATATCTTTATAGTTATTGTTCTTGGTGTGAACAGGCTTTAATATGAATGAAATCTCTGAAATAAGACATTAGCACTGCTACTGTGAACTAAATCCACATTATATTAGGAACAATAATAAGATTTAGAAGATTTACCTGGAATGAATGAACAAAACTGAGAACCTTTAATGCCAGTTTTCGACTGGAATGTAGTAACTCTTGAAGACTGCAAAAGAAACAGAGTATGTTCCTTATTCTGTAGTCCAACTTTATTATATCTGTAGTAATTAAGGCCGCCAAAACTAACAGGATTAAATATGCTTAATGCTGCTTAAATATGCTCATTTTTTCTTCACTCTGTTAATGCATTTATTTAATATGACATTGTTCAAGCAGACATTGTTTCTGATTAAAAAAAGCACAGGTCAGTCGCAGACTGTCACAGAGACCAAGTGTGATTTCTCACACCACCTATTTTGGTGTAGGACGATAATCGAAAAAAGGTAGAATTTTTTTTTTCCTGGAATACACACATTAAATTAGTATTTCAAAAAATCATGTTTATTTATAGCATGTTAGACTTAGCATGTTTAATTATAATCGAAGCTCAACAAACTGTCATTTGTACTAACATGAATGAGAAGAATACAATGTGCAGCAATACAGTGCAATAATATATTATATATATATATTAGTTATCATACATACATATACACATAACTATAGTGTATATTATATATTAGGGCTGTCAAATGTTAAATTCTGTAATTATTATTTTTTGTTTAACAAAATATGTGTAAATACTAATTTTCTTACTTATTGTGAAAATTAATGCGCTTGGGTAGGAAAAACTTTATTGACAGCCCTCATTCAAACAGAGAGAGCTGATATTGACAGAGGCAGAAACATCACTGTTTTACTATACATAGGGCCTACTATACAACACACTATATTAAAGGCACAACCAAATGCGACATTATAATGGGTTTATGTGAAGATTGTTTTTTTAGTTCACTTAAAGTTAAAGTTGTTACAATATTTAAGCCTATTAAATATTAAAAATGATGGCTTTCAACTATAATATTGACTGGCTATAATTACTAATTTCACGCCCAGAAATTAGAAATGAAAAAGAAATCCATTTAATAGAGGCATCAGTAGTAGTATTAGTTCCCTGTACTTCACTTATAGTATGCAGTAAAAAAGGCATTAATCAATTACTTAAAATATACCGTCTTTATGTTGTTTTTACTTTAATTTGGAGATTCAATATGAAAATATGTATTCCAATATAAAAATTACAAATTTTAAATGTTAGGCGTGATAAATCAAGATTAATTACAGAAAAATTAATGATTGACAGCACTAATATAACAATAATCATTACATATATACACTGAACAAAATTATAAACACAACACTTGTTTTTGCCCCCATTTTTCATGAGCTGAACTCAAAGATCTAAGACTTTTTCTATGTACACAAAAGGCCTATTTCTCTCAAATATTGTTCACAAATCTGTGTAAATCGGTGTTAGTGAGCACTTCTCCTTTGCCGAGATAATCCATCCACCTCACAGGTGTGGCATATCAAGATGCTGATTACACAGCATGATTATTGCACAGGTGTGCCTTAGGCTGGACACAATAAAAGGACACTCTAAAATGTGCAGTTTTATCACACAGCACAATGCCACAGATGTTTTGAGGGAGCGTGCAATTGGCATGCTGACTGCAGGAATGTCCACCAGAGCTGTTGCCCGAGAATTGAATGTTCATTTCTCTACCATAAGCAGTCTTCAAAGGCGTTTAAGAGAATTTGGCAATACATCCAACCGGCCTCACAACCGCAGACCACATGTAACCACACCAGCCCAGGACCTCCACATCCAGCATCTTCACCTCCAAGATCATCTGAGACCAGCCACCCGGACAGCTGCTGCAACAATCGGTTTGCATAACTAAAGAATTTCTGCACAAATTGTCAGAAACCGTCTCAGGGAAGCTCATCTGCATGCTCGTCGTCCTCATCGAGGTCTCGACCTGACTGCAGTTCGTCGTAGTAACCGACTTGAGTGGGCAAATGCTCACATTCGATGGCGTCTGGCACTTTGGAGAGGTGTTCTCTTCACGGATGAATCCCGGTTTTCACTGTACAGGACAGATGGCAGACAGCGTGTATGGCGTTGTGTGGGTGAGCGGTTTGCTGATGTCAACGTTGTGGATCGAGTGGCCCATGGTGGCAGTGGGGTTATGGTATGAGCAGACGTATGTTATGGACAACGAACACTGTGCATTCCGTGACGAGATCCTGAGGCCCATGTTGTGCCATTCATCCACGACCATCACCTCATGTTGCAGCATGATAATGCACGGCCCCATGTTGCAAGGATCTGTACACA